>JASFAX010000166.1:0-89594 GCA_030737875.1 Allium sativum
TTCCGGGATTAACAAAATTAGTCGAAATCAACCCAAATTCATATCAGAGGCATAAAATGGTGTTTTAGAATTTTAGAAATTTTTCTAGATTTTTCTGAGTTATAATTTCGCTAATCTTCGCTAATTACCCTAATTAGCCGTAATTAGTGTAAAACTATGCAAATCACTCACCTTTGGCACAATTAAACTTTCAGAACTGAAACTCCTCTGATATAGATCCAATCTCTATGTGTTCCAGCAACTCTCTCTCTGATTTGGTGCTAATCCCCTTTGGTTTGATGTAGTTTTGCTTAATCTTTGATTAGAAAGTGATTAGAGGTGATTTGGAGTGAAATTAGAAGGTGGAGGCCATGGCTATACTTGAAGGAATGTCTTAGGCGGCTGGAAAATGAAGTAAAAACCGAAATCATAACCCTAGCAGCCCCTAAGTACCACTAATCCCGAAATCCCCCTTTGGGCCTAGCTGCTAATTACCCGGTTAAGCCCAATTAGCTGAAAATAACCCTTTAAACCTTAATTTAGTCATATCTCCCAAACGGTAAGTCCGTTTGGCTATTATGACCACTCTACGGAAAGAGAAACCATCATCCGAAGCTAATGGAAGTGGTTTCAGGTCAAAATTCCATTCCAGTCAAAAGTTATGGACGAAACAAGATCAACTAGGGGCAAAACGGTCATTTAAAAATCGGCAAAAATCATGAACATGGGAAATGACCCTACTAGTCGTTTCCCAAAGTTACATGACCATACCACTTCGTATCAAAGAGAAATAAATATTCTACGATCTTCCGACGCGTAGAATACGGGTCGTTACAATTATTGTGCAGGTTTACCAGTAGACCTAGTATAGAGCATTGGCAAGCTATTGAAAGGGTAATGAGATACCTTAAACGAACCATGAACCTTGGATTACATTATGAAAGGTTTCCAGCTGTACTTGAAGGATATTCCGATGCAGACTGGAATACCTTATCTGATGATTCTAAAGCGACCAGTGGCTATATATTTAGCATCGCTGGAGGAGCTGTTTCTTGGAAATCCAAGAAACATACTATTTTGGCTCAGTCTACTATGGAGTCTGAGATGATAGCACTAGCTACTGCTAGTGAAGAGGCAGAGTACTTGAGAAATCTGCTAGCTGAGATTCCCTTATGGGAAAAACCGATACCGGCTGTGTTGATACATTGCGATAGTACCGCGGCTATTGCAAAAGTTCAGAACCGATATTATAACGGTAAGAGACGACAAATACGTCGTAAGCACAGTACGGTTAGAGAACTACTTTCCACAGGTACCGTTAGAGTGGATTACGTACGTAGTGAGGAAAATTTGGCGGATCCTTTGACGAAAGGACTGTCCAGAGAGAAAGTCCATAACTATTCTAAAAGAATGGGACTATTGCCCCTAGATTGTTGACTCACGCACAATGGTAACCCGACCTAAATGACTGGAGATCCCAAGAACTAGGTTCAATGGGTAATAACAAGTTGTGTAGTGATATGAGTTGAACATGCTATTTAATGAACCAAGAAGCATGTATTCCTGAAGTGATTAGAGGATGAGTTAATAGAAACTCTTAATGAGATCTATACTCTATTTGGAGTGGAGTACCTACCTTCAGGAGTGCTCTTGATAGACTCACCTTTGTGAATGTGGAAATGTGGCCGTTTCCTATGGAGTTTGGGCAAAACTTCTAGAGCATTCACTAAACTGGGATAGACGTGCAGGGCCATAAATGCACGGGCTTATCTGATTGCACTATAGAAAAGGTTGTGTGTGGTTTGATGTCAGGAATAGAGTTCAAGACTACGTGTCACTCTAGTAAAAACTGAATCTTACTCACTATGCAAAGGTTCAAGTCCTTGGACACCTTTGTTTATGCACAATCTTATGTTTTTTAAGAAACTGCTCGAAAATATTTTTAAAAAATTCAAGTGGGGGATTGTTGGAAATGTTTTACAAACATTATGTGAATTATTAAAAATGATTGAATAAGTGTATGAATGGCTCCTATGTTTGAGTAGTCCCACATCATGGGATTATAGGGAAGAGGCAAGGATTTATACTTGTTTCTAAGAAGTCATGTTGGGGCCTTGGGCTCCCAATACATGCATTGTTGTGGGGAGGGAGACCATGCATCATGACCACCACACACGCGCGCGACCGACCGACCCGACCCGGCCCGGCCCGGTTCGGTTCGGTTCGGGCTCGGGCTTGGGCTTTGTGGTGTAGGCACTTATATTTTTGGACCATAAAACTTAGTTGTTTTCGAACCGTTTTTTATGGAAAAATTATTTTGCGTACCGATATTTATTCTGCAACGGAAAAATTTTTTGCAACGGTAAAATAATTAATCCCCCCCCCCCGAAATTTTAGCAGATCCGATATTTTCTCCCAAAACCTAATTCTCGTTCTATTTATACTATTTTATCTGAGATGAGAAAAACACCGAATTTTATATTCTCTTCTTCTCAACCGCCATTAAAACTTCTAAGAAATTTCGAGCAGTATTTTTTCCCGAAAGTGCAAATCTGCACTGATTTGTTTGTGCAAGCAAATCAGTTACTATTTTAGAGGCTGTTTTATCCTAGAGGCGGCGGCGAAGGAACGAATTGGTTTGCACCTCTGACCAAATCGCCGAATCGTCTTCAAGAAAGCGACCTAGTCCGCGACTCAGCCATTGTTTTCCAACACATACTATGCATCATCTATTGTTGAGATATAATGCCTAAATACCTATGATTCTGGGATTTATTCAAATGGATGACAACCATTTATTTGTTGACATTATTTGAAAAAACCAAACCGGAGTCCATAGAGCTAAAAAGTATGATGAACATTTTTAAAAGCATACAATTCATAAGTGTCAGCAAGTGGAATGTAAACAATTGTTACATAATTAGACTAACATATGAGACAACCAAATCACGCTAATTGAAATTAGTAAGAAATAAAAAAAAGACATTTAATCCCTTCAATCGTAGTGTGTGCGCATAAGTGGTTGAATCCAAATGAGATGTACTGTTTTGAACTTCTTTTCTATCATAAATTATGTCGCAGCTTATCTCCTGATGTGTATTTTAGGGCATTGTGTCATGCTTCTTGCTTTCTTATATATCCTTGTTTCTCTTGTGTCCTTTTAGCTGCAGAGCTCTTTGGCAAAGTATGCAACTGTTTTCCTAATTGAAAACGTAAAATTCATCAATACAACTAAAGTACAAATAACATGTTAACAATTGAACCTGTTATACTGTTAGTTATGCAATCTCCATTCATCCTTTCCCATCAAGCAATTGAATACTTTGTCGTTGAATTGTATGAATTCTCGCTAAAAAAAACATTCAGCAATTAAAATATCTAACTTGAATTCTGAAGATTTTATTTATTAACAGGTAGATCATGAAGCTTTCATTTCTTCTTAAGCACTTAAATGAAAATTCTAAGCCCACAACCCCTAATCAAGCTCTCACACATACACACACACACACTTAAATGAAAGTTCTAAACCCACAACCCCTAATCAAGCTCTCATTCAGTTTCATACCGTAGACCAGTTGCTGCAAATAATTTCAAGAGAAAATGTTAATTGCATCATATAGGCTCTATCATGGAAACACTGGGTGATCAGGACAATTGTATGATGGATGGCATATTAGATATATGTACACTGAGTATTGTAATATGACATCATATTCTCAAACATCATTGGTTCTACAACATAATCTGATGTACAACAGACATGAAATAAGTTTACAAAGAAAAAAATATATGCATTTTATAGGCAGACCGTTTGTACATGAAATATGGCAGTTAGATTGCAAGTTTGATAGTGATTGATATTTTAATATTGCATGTTTACAACAGATAATGGTCTGCAGGCTAGAGCATCATATGTGAATTCATTGTCTTATCTCGTTAATAACTAAGAAAATTTTATTCAAATGCATACAGTTAGTTTGCGGGGAAGAAAAGAATTTAGAAATAAACCTAATAGGAAAACAATAGAATTAAAAGAAACTTACTGTTAAGCAAGAGCCAAGAAGTGCCAATCTTAGTATTTAATGGGGTCAAAATGCTATGTACGACGTGTATGTGAGGACAAACATCAAGAAACGCAGTAGTATTCAAACTTATATCTTTCTTCTGCTTAGCGGATGGTAAGTGCACCTCTGGAGGCAATGTTGATGTGTTCAGTTTCGAACATTTATCTTCAGCATGAAAGTCTAGATAACTTGAGTTCATATTTTTCTAAAATGAAATCATATAGTAATTGTTCACCTAGTGTAACAGTTAAAAATCTGTCTCAACTCAGTTTTCTCATAATATCGTATTATGGAAATATACTATGTATCATGTGGATCTTGGATTGTGTATCGTTTCAACTTTAGAAGTTTGATTTATGGTGCAGCATGTATTAATTAAGACATCTTGATAAATTTTGAAAGACCAATGACACATAATTCATGCTCTTTCTTGGGTTGTTGCATGGCAAAGAAAAATAAACGTAAGCAGTTATACTTCATATTTTTGAGCTAACACAAACTATTTTATTACAGTCATTATGGTACACATATGCATGCAACAAAAATGCAAAGTAAGTTGAGATTGAATAATCCATACATGCATATAATTTGCGGAAAACTAATATACATTTATTGGTATATTACTGGACTAAATTAAATGTTCAAATACTTTCCATGTCAACTAAGAACGTAATTAGTGAATTTTCCATGATTTTTTGACAGTAAGATTTTTTTTTTTTTTTTTTTTTTTTTTTTTTTTTTGGAAAATATAATCATGCCTCTACTTGTTATAGCACTTTTCCAATAAATTTGTACACCGTTAGTGTAATCAAAACACCAAATTGAAGATGTTACTATAACACATAATAATGATACACCATTTGCGTTATTTCTATTACTAACTAATTATATTACATCAGATGTTTTGAAGTCCCAAAACACATGTTATCTCCCTTCTAACTCCTACAAACTCATGCCACCATGTTCAATAAACAATCATAAAAGGACGACTGGTGGATTTCCAACCTGTAATCCTATATAATACTGAATTCAATATTAAACAGGAGCAAAATGAATTCAAGCAGAGTGGTTGAGTTATCGTTTATCCTTTAATACCTAAAAACAGACGTTAAGCCACCATTTATTTCTCCTAACTATACTTCTTAAAAACTTATACTACTTGATTCAATGCTTAATTTATCATCATTTCTAACATTAAATGTCCTTTGTGACTTAATAACCATGAATGCAACATTATTAACTGAGCAATGGATTGCATAACTCTTCTACTTATTGAAATCTTAACTGAGGATTATTTGTTGAATAAGTTAAATGCAATATTTTCAATCAAAGAGAATGAATAACAGCTTGTCTTTCGAAAAATAGTTAAAATATGATATTAGAGTAAACAACTGAGAAAATGATATCAAACAGCGAATTTTTTTTGCTTGGTAATCCAATTTTTTGGGCTCTTTAGATATAATAAGCAACAAATTTAGTAAATATCTCAAGAAAGAGCAATAACTGAGAAAATTTTATTTCATATAGTTTTTTGGAAAAGAAGAAAAGAATTTAGAAATCAACCTAATGGAAAACATTAGGAGTAAGAGAAAGCTTGCATATAAGCAAGATGTGTTAGCCGTATATATATATATATATATATATTTATATATATATATATATATATAATGGGAGAGGAACACAAAATATGACAAGAGTGTGAAGGAAATCATTAAATGTTAGCCTTAAGGTTATTATAGTTGCTACCCCGAGGTTTGACATTTGGTCAAGGCGTACGTTTGTTCTATCAAAATCATTAGTAGGGACAAACTTCCTACGTAAAAGGCCAAGAAAGATTTTGAATCCAGTGGACCAAAAAAACGAAAATCTAAATACAATCAAAGCAAATTAGGAATTAAGCCGTAAACTTGAAATTTGAAACAAAGTTTAGGAAGCCACTAAGAATTCGTGGTTTGTATTTATATATAATTTTCAAAACTCAGTTATATATCGGTAGAAAACAAAATTTTGCATCAGTTATATCATTATAGATGGTGGTGGTATGCAAATCAAGTTATATTACGCTAAGACTGGTCAAAAAAATCATGGGCAGATTAAAAGGTCAAGGCATTTGATTCTTATCACAAAAAATAACATCTTACCCGACCAACACAAAACTGTGTAAGAAGTAATCTAGATTTTACACTTCATTTTCTATCAGTTCATTGCTAATGTCATTTTTTTAGTGCCCCCTAAAATTTATGCTCTTTCTTTGCAAAACATTTGCTGTCCATTCTGAAAGTGTATTTAATTCTTAGCTTAATACTTTTACTCACTTTATAGCATTATTTTTCAGTTTGTAAAATACAAAATTAATGGTTAAAGTATACATGGCTAAAGCATTGTTCAAAAAACGTGTACATTGTACAAATTGCATAAATTTGAAAATCAAGATAAAATGTCACCTTAGCAGGTTTTAAATTTAATTATGAAATTTGAAATATAGTTATGTTTTTAAAACTAACATTTTCAAAATTAAGATAACCATAACTGTCTTTCCCATAGATAGAATATTGTAGTAACAATTAATCCTTAAACATTCTCATAATTTTGGATACATCCAAGTTGCATGTAAACCTAATCAAAAACAGCTAAACGACAATAAAAATGCTATAAATGCTAATGGTTGAAAACAAAGACTATTTATAGAAAAATAAATATGATGCACGCTAGATGACGAGTAGTATGTGAAATATTCTCAACTTAATGAATCTGATTTTTGTGAAAGCAAAATAAACATAAAATGTTTACAATGGTACCTATACCGTGGTGTGAAGATTTCAAGGTGACTGAATATAGACTGGTTTCCTCCTAAAAATTTACTCTATCTAATATGGCACTGTAATAACCCGGAAAATGTGAACCAATTTAAATTTTTTAAAATTGTTTATTACTAAAGAATTTGAATAATTGAAATAGCATATTTCAATAAAATAAAGAATTGGGAATAGTGAGGCAGTTTGAAAATTGAATACAAACTTTGTCTGACTGTACCGGGTGGAAATTATAACGGATTTTAGCGAAACCAAAAATATTTAAATGTGTTTATGAATACCTTTATAACGAATCTGAAAAATCGAAGTTTCATAACGGGAATAAAAAGTTATGGCCAAATGAATTTTCAGAAAGGTCGTTATATAGCATATATAGCCCTTGAAAATAGATATTTTGCATACGACCTTGGAATTCGACGAAACCACTTTTGTTGGGTCCGGGATGTCAAATTATTGCTAGGTTTCAAATTTCATAATTTTTGAAGGTATGTGAGCGGGGCAAAAGAAAATGTGATTGGTCAATTTCTGTTAAAATGGATCGACCTGAAAATGGACATTTTGCATATGAGCTCAGAATTCAACGAAACTGGTTTTGTTGGGACCGTATCGTTAAAACAAAGCTAGATTTATTTTTCTGGAATTTTTCGATCCAGTTTGTGACCCTGGCAAATTGAAATGTGCGTTCAAATTAAATATAAAATGTTTTATACTTTAATTTGAAAAATAACCGACTGTAACAGTCGAATTGGCCAACGAAACATATCCGATTGTGTCCGGAATGGGGGTATTTAGCTAGGGGCGACAGTCGTTGGGTTGAAATAGGTGTATGTTGGCTAGAAGGGGATTATAGGAATTTAAAAATATAATATATTAGAAAATATCTTCTATTTTCTCTCACTTCAGAAAAATTGATCGACCCCCTGAAACGAACGACGTAAATCGTTCAAGACCTTCCCACCTCGATCGCCGCCGCCACAGTCAATATCGCCGCCGCCTCCAGTTGGCAATTCCGACCGCCTTCCTCCCCTCTTCAAATCAAAACAACCCTCGACAGAAACCGTGCAGTATTCGCGTCGTTCTACCTCGAGGAAGTTCGCCCCTTTAGAGCGCCGCCGATCGCCAGAGAAGCCGCCGAGTTCGCTGCCACCACCGTCGATAGGAAGTCAGTTCGAAGCCCTTCGACACCGTATAGTCTGATCGGGACAACAAGGTACGGTTTTGATTTAAAATCAAAACCTAGTTTCGAAGGTTTCCAAACCCTTCTGCTTTGAATTTCTGAATTGAAAATAACACTTTTAAGTGTTGCAAAACTTTGAAAAATCATATCTTTTTAATGTGTTAACGAAATTCGATGAAACAGGAAACATCGGGACCGAAGGGAGGCCCTCTACCATCAAGCAGAAGCCGCGGATTTTTCTGATCTTCCTACAATTTTAGCACTACAAAAACCAATGTGAGGAATCTAAACTAAATTGTGTGAATGGAATCGTGTTGTATAAATTATATAAGCGAAGTGTAAATTATATATGCATTGTATACCTCATGTACATGTGTTGTATAAGTTACATTAGCGATGTATAAATTATACAAGCGTTGTATGAAACATATATGCTTTGAATTGTGATGAAATGCAAGTGAATTATAGAAATAATATATATATATATATATATATATATATACTCCCCTCGTCCACAGACCATGGACGATATTTATTGCTTGTGATTGACGTGATATTATATGGTATGACGTATAGTTGGAAATAATTGTTTGTGGTTGATATTGTGGTTGAAAAACACCTTTGTGGTTGAAAGATACCTTTGTGGTTGAAAATACCCTCTTATGGTTGAAACAAATTAGAATAGGATTGTGGAATTGAAAATAAAACATGCCGCCTACATGCGAACTAGATGCATGATCCCCATTGTCAAAAACCGCGAGGTTTTAAGGTAGAGCGAGGAGCCGTACTAGGGACGGTCCCAGTTTTAACTACCCGGCCGTTATGCTGCCGAAACTTCCTGAAATATTCATGTGTTAGAAAAAAATTCAATTGTTGAAATTAATTACATATGTTGAAACCAATATTCATATGTTGAATTGAAATTCATTCGTTGAGTTGAAATTCATATGTTGAATATTATTCGAATTTAAACAAATAGATTTAACGATAAAAATCACATTTTTACATATATACAAACTATAGAGAATATTTATGTGTTGAATTGAGATTCGTTCGATGAGTTGAAATTCATGTGTTGAATATTATTCGAATTTAAACAAATAAATTTAACGATAAAAATCACATTTTTATATATATACAAACTATAGAGAATATTCATGTGTTGAATTGAGATTCATTCGTCGAGTTGAAATTCATGTGTTGAATATTATTCGAATTTAAACAAATAGATTTAACGATAAAAATCACATTTTTATATATATACAAACTATAGAGAATATTCATGTGTTGAATTGAGATTCGTTCGATGAGTTGAAATTCATGTGTTGAATATTATTCGAATTTAAACAAATAGATTTAACGATAAAAATCACATTTTTATATATATACAAACTATAGAGAATATTCATGTGTTGAATTGAGATTCGTTCGTCGAGTTGAAATTCATGTCCTGAATATTATTCGAATTTAAACAAATAGATTTAACGATAAAAATTACATTTATATATATATATATACAAACTATAGAGAATATTCATGTGTTGAATTGAAATTCATTCGTTGAGTTGAAATTCATGTGTTGAATATTATTCGAATTTAAACAAATAGATTTAACGATAAAAATCACATTTTTATATATATACAAACTATAGAGAATATTCATGTGTTGAATTGAAATTCATTCGTCGAGTTGAAATTCATGTGTTGAATATTATTCGAATTTAAACAAATAGATTTAACGATAAAAATCACATTTTTATATATATACAAACTATAGAGAATATTCATGTGTTGAATTGAGATTCGTTCGTCGAGTTGAAATTCATGTATTGGATGTTATCGTATTTTAAAATAAAATGAATAGACAATAAAAACTACATTTTTATTGTGAATTTGAAGTGTAAAAAAAAATCACTTGTTGAATAAATATTTTTGATGATAAAATTATTTCTTTTATCATGTATACGCTTTGATAAAAATACACACGTGTTGAAATAAATATTAGTTGCTAGAAATGTTATTACTAACTTTGTTCTGCATATATATACCTGCGTCGAACAGGAAAATGGATTAGCTGTAGAGTAAAGAAATTATTTGCAAGCCTGACAAATAGGTAAGCCTTGATGAGTTTGCTACGCAATTTTATTTTTATATCAACTCCTGTGAATTCCATTGGTTACGGAGTGCTGATTATTCTGTGTGAAATAATAAACATCGCCAAAGGATAGTAACAATTAATTTTGAACTACACTGCATGGCATACTCCTTGACGATAGGCATACTTCATCATATTCCACATAAGCATTTGGAGCTTGTGTGACGAGGTGGAAGATTTACCATACGAGCGAGAGGCTTGTATGGCGATGATTTTATACTACAGGTTGAACTGATGACTGATATGGACTATATAAAATATAACGATAAATCGCCAGATTAATAAAAACCCCACACGGGTCTGGAGTTGACAATAATCACGTCTCTCTAGTCATTAGATACGGCACATGGACTATTTATTTCCACACGGAACTGGGTGACGAGAATTTATTCTCTAGAGTTATTATCTATACACGCTCCCCCGTAAACACCAAAATATATCACTATAAATATGTGGATGCTTTATAGGATTTATTGGGTACCTAACACGGCCCAATAAATTTCCAAACTCCTTCCCGTACAAAGAAGGTTATGGCGAAATTTTTCGAAATATAAAGGCGTTATTGAAATATTTGAAGTGAAAACGAAGTTGAAGTTAATGAATGAACTATATTTGAAATAAATGAATGAACTATATTTATATATATAAATATAAATAGAATTGAAAGGAATCGAAGCCGTGCAGTTCGTGTTTTGGAATCGTAATTTGAAACGATTGGTACGAGAAATCCAACCATCGGATTTTCCCGAAACCGCAACCGCTGGGTTCGCCTTGGAAATATCTTTCCAACGGCACCAACTTTGTAAAAATCCAACGGTTGGATTGTCTGGAATGTTTAAATCAAACCTGAAGAAAAACAGCGCCAGAATCGTTTATATTTATATATAAATATAAATATAATTTAATTTAATCGAATAACGACGCTGCAGTTCGAATTTTGAAACCGTAACTTCAAACGACTAGTGTGGAAGATCCGACCGTCGGATTTTCACGAAACTGGAACCGTTGGGTTCGCTTCAGGAATATCTTCCCACTGATATAGACTTTGTAGAAATCCAACGGTTAGATTTTCCGATATGTGTAAAAAAAATTAGGGGAAAAACAGCGCCAGTGCCATGACACGACTTGAAACGTCGTTTAATTGAATATGGCCATTTTTAAATAAATAAAAATGGCGAAAAATCGTTATAAAATACTATAAGCAACATAGATTGGAAATAAACCAATTTGGCTTGATCTGTTTGATGTTTGATGGTTGTATGTGTTTGACACGAAAATAATACTAAAGAACTGAAATATGGATATCGAATAATATAACCATAGAAAGAATTGATTTGAATTCTAATTACGTGAATTATTTGAAAAGGCCGAGCTAACCCTCATTTCAAATAATTGATCGAACGATTCGAATTGGAAAATACAAAGACGATTCAAGACCGACGATCTACGTATCGGTTGGATGGGCACTGCTGAGGTTCCTGACTTGAGTAGCTACCATGAAGGAACGGAAGTAGTAGTCGTCTGAACGTATGTGTTGATTGGACGGATATACGAGGAATTTGACGCCTCCGGTTTCATTCAGACCCAAAACGGACTTGTAAATGGACTGTGTGTCTGACATTGGATTTTGTTCTATACTGATTGATCTCTATTAAATATATATCTGTTTGGCGGTGGAGAATCTGTTCTTTTGCTTAACGCCCTTCTTTGAGACGTACGAGCTCAGAGGTTATATATTGATAGAAATCAGTCGTATGGAGTGGATTTCCTATGTGGCATGCCAAGATGCTATGTCAGGGCTTCTGTTGCAAAGCAAAGTCTTGTGTTTGATGATCAAAGCACGGCCTACGTGGCCTGGTTTTGTGTATAGCGTGAATTCGCGAGCCTCACACCTCGGTATGAGTTAAAAACGGGATACAGACCGCTGGGAGGACACGACGTTTCTTTCTAGCTATGGTGGTGTCAGTGACCTACCAACCCTGACATTTATATCTACTTTTCACCTTTGTGGTTGTTGGAATGCGAGGCGCCTCAATTATAGGTCTGTAAGGACCGGGAAACGTGTGTTTAGGAATTGCCAATCCTCAAACGTAAGAGAGGACCGGCCCAGCCGATCCAGGGGTTACCCAGAGTGTGTAGTCCTAAGGCATTTGCTAGAATGTCTCGAAGCGGAGAGGAGCTTGCCCCTTGCCTCGACTCATGACGGAAATCCAATTTCCAATACGAAAAAACGGATTTGATTGTAACTTATGTATGGCGACATAGTGGCATGGGACGCTCATGTCGCCTATGATTGATATTTATGATGCTATTTGTTTCTGAAACATATATGCAGTAGTAATAATATCAAATGATTTTGCTTTACATGTATTAAGCATATTTGGCCATTATAAGGTAAAACTCTATCCTCCGGCTTGCATTGCATTGTATGATGGGACTTGAGTCTTATAATGGCTTCATTCTTTTTAAAAGCATCGCGTTGTTTTAAAAGAACTTACGTTGTTTAGAATACACCAGCAATCACTGGAGTAAACCCGTTCCGCGAAAGTGGCGTGGTCCTATGATTTGCTCATTACTGTTGTTTTAAACTGTTAAGTAGATTTCTCATACCAGTCCCCATGACTGACTCGTTGTTTGTTTCACTTTGCAAACGTGGGTGCCCTTATTTTCACACGGGCAGCCTAGTTCACAGGTGACAGGTTGTTTTTGGCTCAGCACCGTAGTATGGAGTGCGTTTTGGCTCATGGCGAGGCTGACTTCACCGAGATGACTTTGACATTTTCCGCCATTATTGTACTTATATTGTGATTCCGCCATAGGCGATGCAGACTGCTTTACTTTCAGTACTTATTATCGTATGTATATGTACCGCCTTCGGCGATGTAGACTGATACCCTTATTATGTCGCACTGCATGTATATATTCCGCCTCTGGCGATGGTGACTGATCATTTCCCTTTTATTTACTAAGTTATATCCTACGTTGTGCTATTCTGATGTTGTCACATGTTGTGATTCCGCTGTCATACCCATGTAAAATTATTCTATTTATTGTTTTGCTATTATCTGTTCTCTGCTATGATGATCGATGTGTTATATTCCAATGATTATCTTTAATACCGCCACACGGATTTTGGGATCGTCACATTTGGTATCAGAGCTTTGGTTAACCTTAGTTCCGGGATCTAACACATTAAACACCTCGTCAGAATAGAATCAGTAGTGTTCTAAGGCGAGTAGCTCATTAGAGATAGGATTAGCAATGTCCTAGAATGAGCTAAGCAGATTAGCAAAACAATTTGATCAGTACATCATTACCTTTCCTTATGTTCCCCTGCTTTATCATGTATGAAAGCTATCAATTCTGTGAGCTTGACTCTTTTCTTGCTTATACAGTACTCTCTCTGATGGCTACACGAGCAGCAGCAGCAGCAGTTAGAGGTGGCCGTGGAGGCCGAGCAGGCATAGCAGGAGGACGGGGGAATATCCCCGTAGTTGAGGAGGGCCCTATTATTCAGCCACCAGCACCCCAGGACTTTGAGCTAGACAGAGTAGCGAAGAGGTATAGGAACCTGGGGGGAAAACCCTTTTCTAGCCTTGGTACAGTGACTGAGGCTATTGCTTGGTTGAAGACCTGTGAAAAGATCTTTGAAGGCATGGGATTGGGGACCAACAACAAAGCACGACTACGTATCTGGCTCTTACAGGAAGAAGCAGAGTTGTGGTGGGATGCCATCACCTCAGAAGATGCAGCAGGTACTGTTAGGACCTGGGAGCAATTCAAGACCATGTTCAACGAGAAGTTTGTACCTGAGCAGGCCTTGGAGAGGATGCGAGAGCAGTTTGCTAATCTCCAGCAGGGAGATCTCTCTATCCAAGATTACCTAAATAAATTCACTCAGTTGTCGCGCTATGCTCCAGAGCTTATTATGACAAACAAAGCTAAGAACAAGAGGTTTATATTTGGGCTAAGGCGCAAGTACCATGACAGGGCCATGAGCAACATCAAACTCTCATTCTCAGAATTAGTAGAAATGGCTTGCAATTATGAAGATATGGATGAAAGACACTCCAACCAAGACCGTGCCAAAAGCCAAGATGGAAATAAGCGCAAAGCTTCAGCAGATCAGCCAGAGTCTAGCAATACAACGGCCGCTACTCAGAAATCTGGAAAGATACCGAAAGGGAGCTGCTATAACTACGGGAAGACAGGACATTTTTCTAATGTGTGCAAAGCCCCGAGGAAGATAAAGGCAAATCCAGACCACAGCTCAGCCGAATGCTACAACTTCCATAAGAAAGGGAACTATAGCAGGAATTGTCCTCTGAAGCAGAATGCACAAGTGGCTCATGTGTATGACGGGGAGACCCCGCCAGCTATCACCGATGGATCAGGTAAACCCGATGTCTTGGGAGGTACCCTTACCATTAAAAATATTCCTGTTTCTGTACTTTTTGATACTGGTTCATCACATAGCTTCATTTCTGGTAACACAGTTCACAAGTTAAAATTGAAACCAAGAAAGCTTAAAGAACCAATTAAAGTTCAAAACCCGATAGGAGGTTCTGTTAGTCTCAGTACATGTTGTAGATTACCTATTTCCTTTTCTCGATACCGATTTCCTTTTGATTCGATTGTCATGGACCTTTCCGAATTCGATATTATTCTGGGACCTGATTGGTTGATAAAATATAAGGCCGAAGTTAGATGTGCCGAAAGAATCGTGAAAGTTAAAACAAAATTTGGGCATATCACTATACCATGTCTCGGTTCAGAAATTAATAGAACAGAATTTTGGTCTTCTTTAGAAGTTACTCCCACTTCATTAGAAAAGATACCGGTCATTAAAAACTATGCGGATGTGTTTGAAGAAGTAGAAAACTTACCGCCGCAAAGAGAAATTGAATTTAGAATAGATCTAGTTCCTAACGCCCGACCAGTAGTACATCCAATTAGAAGAATGGCCCCGAAAGAAAAGGAAGAGTTGGGTAGTCAAACCCGAGAATTGCTTTGGAAAGGTCTGATCAGACCGAGCTTTTCAGCTTAGGGAGCTGCAGTAGTATTTGTCCCGAAATCAGACGGTACTCTAAGACTTTGTGTTGATTACCGAGATCTCAATAAGTAGACATTGAAGAACAAGTATCCCTTTCCTCCGATAGACGATCTGTTAGATCAATTAAATGGAGCAACATTATTCTCCAGAATGGACCTAGCTACAGGTTTCCACCAATTACGTATAGCCGAAGACTGTGTTCCTTTGACAGCCTTCAGGGGTCCCGATTTATTCTACGAATGGTTAGTAATGTCGTTCGGCTTGTGTAACGTTCCGGCATACTTCGTCGATCTTATGTATAGAGTGTTCCGTGGTGTATTGAATAAATTTGTGCTAGTCTTCATCAATGGCATTTTAATATACTCCAAGTCAGAAGGCGAACATGCAAAACATTTAGAACAAGTGTTGAAAATTCCGAGGAGAAATGTCTTGAAAGCTAAATTTTCTAAGTGTGTCTTCTGGCAAGATGAAGTTAAGTTCCTAGGCCATGTCGTATCAAAAGAAGGGATTGCTGTGGATCCAAGCAAAATTACAGCGATTCAGAACTGGAAACAACCTACTACCCCCACAGAAGTTCGAAGTTTCCTTGGATTGGCTAGTTACTATCGGAAATTCGTTCAGGATTTTTCAAAGATATCTGGTGTATTGACAAAGCTTACAAAGAAGCATGAGAAATTCAAATGGACTCCCGAATGTGAAGAGGCTTTCCAAGAGCTGAAACTGAAATTGACAACTGCTCCAGTATTGACAATTATAGAAGGCAACCAAGACTTGACTCTATGGACAGACGCTTCTATTAGAGGGCTTGGCGCAGTATTAATGAAAATAGGCCAAGTGGTCACTTATGCCAGCCGTCAGCTGAAGCCGCATGAAAGAAACTATGCGACACATGATCTTGAGTTATTAGCTATCGCGTTTGCTTTGAGAATCTGGAGGCATTATTTATTGGGTGAGAAGTTCGAACTATTTATCGATCATCAATCCTTGAAATATCTATTCACTCAGAAAGATCTAAACTTGAGACAACAACGTTGGTTAGAGTTCCTTGCATCATACGATTTTGAGATTCTATACACTCCGGGGAAAGCCAATGTTGTCGCAGATGCGCTCAGTAGAAAGAATGAAATCATCGCCAATTTTATCATTACTTCTTCCTTAGAATATAAGATTACTATTCTGTAGAAAGATGATGAATTTATTAAAAGGATTAGCCAGCGGATCCAAGAAGGAAAACCCTCAGATTTTAGCCTAGATAGCTAAGGGGTCCAAAGGTTACGAGGGCGAATTTGTGTGCCAGAAATTCCTGAGCTCAGGAGGGAAGTACTTGATAAATTTCACAAGTCTAAACTCAGCATCCATCCCGGTGTGAGCAAAATGTATAACGATATCAAACGCACATTCTGGTGGAGGGCTTTGAAAAGAGATATTTCATTATATGTTAGTAGATGCTCCACTTGTCAGCTAGTTAAGAACGATCAGCAGAAATTGGCTGGACTATTACAACCATTAGAAATTCCAGGATGGAAGTGGGAGAAAATTTCGATGGACTTCATTGATGGTTTGCCTCGAACTAAGAAAGGAAACGACAGTTTATGGGTGATCGTAGATCGCTTCACGAAGACTGCCTATTTCATACCTGTCCGATCCAACAGAACGGCTCAAAGTTTAGCACAGATTTACTTCAAAGAAATAGTTAAACTGCATGGAGTGCCGCTAAATATAGTCAGTGATAGAGATCCCCTATTTACTAGCAAATTCTGGGAAGCATTCCAGACAGAATTGGGAACCAAATTGAATCTAAGCACCGCTTATCACCCTCAGACAGACGGCCAAACTGAGCGGGTGAATAGAATTCTAGAAGATTTACCGCAGGCTTGCGTTATCGATTTTGGAGGCTCATGGGAAGATCACTTACATTTGGCCGAATTCTCTTATAACATTAGCTATCAAGCAAGTTTGGGAATGTCTCCATTTGAAGCATTATACGGTAGACCGTGCAGATCTCCCGCATGTTGGGTAGAACCTGGCAACATACTTGTGTTAGTGCCCGATATGATTCGAGAAGCATCAGATAAAGTCGATTTCATTAAGAAGCGATTGAAAACCACACAAAGCCGACAGAAAAGTTATGCTGATGCGAGAAGAAGAGATTTATCATTTGCCGTAGACAATTATGTTTATTTAAGAGTTTCTCCGATGCGGGGAGTAATCAGATTTGGCAAAACTGGGAAGTTGGCACCGAGATTCATTGGTCCCTTTCCTATACTCGAACGGATTGGAACTTTGGCATACAGGGTTTCATTACCTGATTGGTTGCCTGGAGTACATGACATGTTCCACGTGTCTCAACTCAGAAAACATGTTCATGATCCGGATCTTGTTGTAGAAGAAGCAGCGCAACAGGATATAGACATAACTCTAGAATTAGCGCTCAGAAGAGAGCCATTAAAGATCGTTGGCAAAGAAACTAGAGAGCTAAGGAGCAAAAAGATTCATTTAGTTAAAGTGCAGTGGAGTAGTGATCCTAGAGACTGTACTTGGGAGACGGAGGAAAGCATTAAACAAGCCTACCCCAAATGCAGAGTGGACATCTCTGACTAACCCCGGTGCAAGGTACCTTTACAATACTTTGCATTTACATTTTGTTCCCTACTTTGTTGTTATTTCCTTTTCGAGGACGAAAATTTTAAGTGGGGGAGATTGTAATAACCCGGAAAATGTGAACCAATTTAAAAATTTAAAAATTGGATATTACCAAAGAATTTGAATAATTGAAATAGCATATTTCAATAAAATAAAGAATTCGGAATAGTGAGGTAGTTTGAAAATTGAATACAAACTTTGTCTGACTGTACCAGGTGGAAATTATAACTGATTTCAGCGAAACCAAAAATATTTAAATCTGTTTATGAATACCTTTCTAACGAATCTGAAAAATCGAAGTTTCATAACGGGAATCAAAAGTTATGGCCAAATGAATTTTCAGAAAGGTCGCTATATAACATATATAGCCCTTGAAAATAGATATTTTGCAGACGACCTCAGAATTCGACGAAACCACTTTTGTTGGGTCCGGGATGTCAAATTATTGCTAGGTTTCAAATTTCATAATTTTTTGAAGCTAGTATGTGAGCGGGGCAAAAGAAATTGTGATTGCTCAATTTCTGTTGAAATGGATCGACCTGAAAATGGACATTTTGCATATGAGCTTAGAATTCGACGAAACTGGTTTTGTTGGGACCGTATCGTTAAAACAAAGCTATATTTATTTTTCTGGAATTTTTCGATCCAGTTTGTGACCGTGGCAAATTGAAATGTGCGTTCAAATTGAATATAAAATGTTTTATACTTTAATTTGAAAAATAACTGACTGTAACAGTCGAATTGGCCAACGAAACATATCCCATTGTGTCCGGAATGGGGGTAATTAGCTAGGGGCGACAGTCGTTGGGTTGAAATTGGTGTACGTTGGCTAGAAGGGGTATTATAGGAATTTAAAAATATAATATATTAGAAAATACCTTCTATTTTCTCTCACTTCAGAAAAATCGATCGACCCCTGAAACGAACGACGTAAATCGTTCAAGACCTTCCCACCTCGATCGCCACCGCCACAGTCAATATCGCCACCGCCTCCAGTTGGAAATTCCGACCGCCTTCCTCCCCTCTTCAAATCAAAACAACCCTCGACAGAAACTTTGCAGTATTCACGTCGTTCTACCTCGAGGAAGTTCGCCCCTTTGGAGCACCGTCGATCACCAGAGAAGCCACCGAGTTCGCTGCCACCACCGTCGATAGGAAGCCAGTTCGAAGCCCTTCGACGCCGTATAGTCTGATCGGGACAACGAGGTACGGTTTTGATTTAAAATCAAAACCTAGTTTCGAAGGTTTGCAAACCCTTCTGCTTTGAATTTCTGAATTGAAAATAACACTTTTAAGTGTTGCAAAACTTTGAAAAATCATATCTTTTTAGTGTTTTAATGAAATTCGATGAAACAGGAAACATCGGGACCGCAGGGAGGCTCTCTACCATCTAGCAGAAGCCGCGGATTTTTCTGATCTTCCTACGATTTTTAGCACAACAAAAACCAATGTGAGGAATCTAAACTAAATTGTGTGAATGGAATCGTGTTGTATAAATTATATAAGCGAAGTGTAAATTATATACGCATTGTATACCTCATGTACATGTGTTGTATAATTTATATTAGCGATGTATAAATTATACAAGCGTTGTATGAAACATATATGCTTTGAATTGTGATGAAATGCAAGTGAATTATAGAAATAATATATTTATATACATATATATATATATATATATATATACTCCCCTCGTCCACAGACCATGGACGATATTTATTGCTTGTGATTGACGTGATATTATATGGTATGACGAATAGTTGGAAATAATTCTTTGTGGTTGATATTGTGGTTGAAAAATACCTTTGTGGTTGAAAGATACCTTTGTGGTTGAAAAATACCCTCTTGTGGTTGAAACAAATTAGAATAGGATTGTGGAATTGAAAATAAAACATGCCGCCTGCGTGCGAACCAGATGCATGATCCCCATTGTCAAAAACCGCGAGGTTTTAAGGTAGAGCGAGGAGCCGTACTAGGGACGGTCCCGGTTTTAACTACCCTGCCGTTATGCTGCCAAAATTTCCTGAAATATTCATGTGTTAGAAAAAATTTCATTTGTTGAAATTAATTACATATGTTGAAACCAATATTCATATGTTGAATTGAAATTCATTCGTTGAGTTGAAATTCATGTGTTGAATATTATTCGAATTTAAACAAATAGATTTAACGATAAAAATCACATTTTTATATATATACAAACTATAGAGAATATTCATGTGTTGAATTGAGATTCGTTCGATGAGTTGAAATTCATGTGTTGAATATTATTCAAATTTAAACTAATAGATTTAACGATAAAAATCACATTTTTATATATATACAAACTATAGAGAATATTCATGTGTTGAATTGAGATTTGTTCGTCGAGTTGAAATTCATGTGTTGAATATTATTCGAGTTTAAACAAATAGATTTAACGATAAAAATCACATTTTTATATATATACAAACTATAGAGAATACTCATGTGTTGAATTGAGAATCGTTCGATGAGTTGAAATTCATGTGTTGAATATTATTCGAATTTAAACAAATAGATTTAACGATAAAAATCACATTTTTATATATATACAAACTATAGAGAATATTCATGTGTTGAATTGAGATTCGTTCGTCGAGTTGAAATTCATGTATTGAATATTATTCGAATTTAAACAAATAGATTTAACTATAAAAATCACATTTATATATATATACAAACTATAGAGAATATTCATGTGTTGAATTGAAATTCATTCGTTGAGTTGAAATTCATGTGTTGAATATTATTCGAATTTAAACAAATAGATTTAACGATAAAAATCACATTTTTATATATATACAAACTATAGAGAATATTCATGTGTTGAATTGAAATTCATTCGTTGAGTTGAAATTCATGTGTTGAATATTATTCGAATTTAAACAAATAGATTTAACGATAAAAATCACATTTATATATATATACAAACTATAGAGAATATTCATGTGTTGAATTGAGATTCGTTCGTCGAGTTGAAATTCATGCGTTGGATGTTATCGTATTTTAAAATAAAATGAATAGACAATAAAAACTACATTTTTATTGTGAATTTGAAGTGTAAAAAAAAATTCATGTGTTGAATAAATATTTTTGATGATAAAAATATTTCTTTTATCACGTATACGCTTTGATAAAAATACACACCTGTTGAAATAAATATTAGTTGCTAGAAATGTTATTATTTGCTTTGTTCTGCATATATATACCTGTGTCGAACAGGAAAAATGGATTAGCTGTAGAGTAAAGAAATTATTTGCGTGCCCGACAAATAGGTAAGCCTTGATGAGTTGGCTGCGTAATTTTATTTTTATATCAACTCCTGTGAATGCCATTGGATGCGGAGTGCTGGTTATTCTGTGTGAAATAATAAACATTGCCATAGGATAGTAACAATTAATTTTGAACTACACTACATGGCATACTCCTTGTCGATAGGCATACTTCATCATATTCCACATAAGCATTTGGAGCTTGTGTGACGAGGTGGAAGATTTACCATACGAGCGAGAGGCTTGTATGGCGATGACTATATACTACAGGTTGAACTGATGACTGATATGGACTATATAAAATATAACGATAAATTGCCAGATTAATAAAAACCCCACACGGGTCTGGAGTTGACAATAATCACGTCTCTCTAGTTATTAGATACGACACATGGACTATTTATTTCCACACGGAAACGGGGGTGACGAGAATTTATTCTCTGGAGTGATTATCTATACATGCTCCCCCGTAAACACCAGAATATATCACTATAAATATGTGGATGCTTTTTAGGATTTATTGGGTACCTAACATGGCCCAATAAATTTCCAAACCCCTCCCCGTACAAAGGAGGTTATGGCGAAATTTTTCGAAATATTAAGGCGTTAGTGAAATATTTGAAGTGAAAACGAAGTTGAAAATATAGAACGAACTATAGTTGGAATTATAGAATGAACTATATTTATATATATAAATATAAATATAATTAAAAGGAATAGAAGCCGTGCAGTTCGTGTTTCGGAATCGTAATTTGAAATGATTAGTACGAGAAATCCAACCATCGGATTTTCCCGAAACCGCAACCGCTGGGTTCGCCTTGGAAATATCTTCCCAACGACACCAACCTTGTAAAAATCCAACGGTTGGATTGTCCGGAATGTTTAATTCAAATCTGAAGAAAAACAGCGTCAGAATCGTTTATATTTATATATAAATATAAATATACTTAAATTAAATCGAATAACGACGCTGCAGTTTGAATTTTGAAACCGTAACTTCAAACGACTAGTGTGGGAGATCCGACCGTCGGATTTTCACGAAACCGGAACCGTTGGGTTCGCTTTGGGAATATCTTCCCACTGATATAGACTTTGTAGAAATCCAACAGTTAGATTTCCCGATATGTGTAAAATAAATTAGGGGAAAAACAGTGCCGGTGCCACGGCACGACCTGAAACGTCGTTTAATTAAATATGGCCATTTTTAAATAAATAAAAATGGCGAAAAATCGTTATAAAATATTATAAGCAACATAGATTGCAAATAAACCAATTGGGCTTGAATTGTTTGATACTTGATGGTTGTATGTGCTTGACACGAAAATAACACTAAAGAACTGAAAGATGGATGTCGAATAATATAACCATGGAAATAATCGATTTAAATTCTAATGACGTGAATTATTTGAAAAGGCCGAGCTAACCCCCATTTCAAATAATTTATTGAGCGATTCGAATTGGAAAATGCAAAGGCGATTCAAGACCGACGATCTTCGTGACGATTGGATGGGCGCTGCTGAGGTTCCTGACCGGAGTAGCCACCGTGAAGCGATGGAAGTAGTAGCCATCTGAACGTATGTGTTGATTGGACAGATATACGAGGAATTTGACGCCTCTGGTTTCGTTCAGACCCAGAACGGACTTGTAAATGGACTGTGTGTCTGACATTGGATTTTGTTCTATACTGATTGATCTCTGTTAAATATATATATGTTTGGCGGCGGAGAATTTATTCTTTTGCTTAACGCCCTTCTCCAAGACGTACTAGCTCAGAGGTTATATATCGATGGAAATCAATCGTATGGAGTGGACTGCCTATGTGGCATGCCAAGATGTTGTGATCAAGTCTTCTGTTGCAAAGCAAAGTCTTGTGGATGATGATCAAAGCACGGTCTACGTGGCCTAGCTTTGTGTATTTCGTAGATTCGCGAGCCTCACACCCCGGTATGAGTTAAAAACGGGATACGGACCGCTGGGAGAGCACGACGTTTCTTTCTAGCTATGGTGGTGTCAGTGACTTACCAGCCCTGACATTTATATCTACTTTTCACCTTTGTGGTTGTTGGAATGCGAGGCGCCTCAATTATAGGTCTGTAAGGACCGGGAAACGTGTGTTCAGGAATTGCCAATCCTCAAACGTAAGAGAGGACCAGCCCAGCCGAATCCAGGGTTGCCCAGAGTGCGTAGTGCTGAGGCATTTGCTAGAATGTCTCGAAGCGGAGAGGAGCTTGCCCCTTGCCTCGACTCATGACGGAAATCCAATTTCCAATACGAAATAACGGACTAGATTGTAGAACTAGTATGGCGACATAGTAGATGGTAGCTATGCCGCCTATGATTGATATTTATGATGCTATTCGCTTTTGAAACATATATGCACTAGTAATAATATCAATTGATTTTGCTTTATACGTATCAAGCAAATTTGGCCATTATAAGGTAAAACTCTATCCTCCGGCTTGCGTTGCATTGTATGATGGGACTTGAGTCTTATAATGGCTTCATTCTTTTTAAAAAGCATTGCGTTGTTTTAAAAGAATTTACTTTGTTTTAAATGCACAAGCAATCACTGGAGTAAACCCGTTCTGCGAAAGTGGCGTGGTCCTATGATTTGCTTATTAATGTTGTTTAAACTGTTAAATAGATTCCTCATACCAGTCCCCATGACTGACTCGTTGTTTGTTTCACTTTGCAAACGCGGGTGCCCTTATTTTCACATGGGCAGCCTAGTTCACAGGTGACAGGTTGTTTTTGGCTCTGCACTGTTACATAGAGTGCATTTTGGCTCATGGCGAGGCTGACTTCACAGAGACGACTTTGACATTTTCTGCCATTATTGTACTTTTATTATGATTCCGCCTCTGGCGATGCAGACTAATTTACTTTCAGTATTTATTATCGTATGTATATGTACCGCCTTCGGCGATGTAGACTGATACCCTTATTATGTCTTACTACATGTATGTATTCCGCCTCTGGCGATGATGACTGATCACTTCCCTTTTTATTTACTAAGTTATATCCTACGCGGTGCTATTATGATGTTGTTACATGTTGTGATTCCGCTGTCATATCCATGTAAAATTATTCTATTTATTGTTTTTGCTATTATCTGTACTCTGCTATGATGATTAATGTGTTATATTCCAATGATTATCCTTAATACCACCCCTCGGATTTTGGGATCGTCACAGTTGGTATCAGAGCTTTGGTTAACCTTACTTCCGGGATCTAACACATTAAACACCTCGTCAGAATAGAATCAGCAGTGTTCTAAGGCGAGTAGCTCATTAAAGATAGGATTAGCAATGTCCTAGAATGAGCTAAGCAGATTAGCAAAACAATTTGATCAGTACATCATTACCTTTCCTTATGTTCCCCTGCTTTATCACATATGAAAATTATCAAATCTGTGAGCTTGACTCTTTTCTTGCTTATACAGTACTCTTTCTGATGGCTACATGAGCAGCAGCAGCTAGAGGAGGCCGTGGAGGCCGAGCAGGAGTAGCAGGAGGTCGGGGAAATATCCCCGTAGTTGTGGAAGGCCCTATTGTTCAACCACCAGCACCCGAGGACTTCGAGCTAGACAGAGTAGCGAAGATGTATAGGAACCTTGGGGGAAAACCCTTTTCTGGCACGGGTACAGTGACAGAGGCTATAGCTTAGTTGAAGACATGTGAAAAGATCTTTGAAGGCATGGGTTTGGGAACCAACAACATAGCACGACTAGGTATTTGGCTCCTACAGGAGGAAGCAGAGCTGTGGTGGGATGCCATCACCTCAGAAGATGCAGCAGGTACTGTCAGGACCTGGGAGCAATTCAAAACCATGTTCAACGAGAAGTTTGTACCAGAACAAGCCTTAGAGAGGATGCGAGAGCAGTTTGCTAATCGCCAGCAAGGAGATCTCTCTATCCAGGATTACCTCAATAAATTCACCCAGTTGTCGCGCTATGCCCCGGAGCTTATTATGCCCAACAAAGCAAAGAACAAGAGATTTATATTTGGGCTAAAGCGCAAGTACCATGACAGAGCTATGAGCAACATCAAACTCTCCTTCTCAGAATTGGTAGAAATGGCTTGCAATTATGAAGATATGGATGAAAGGCACGCCAGCCAAGACCGCGCCAAAAGCCAAGCTGGAAATAAGCGCAAGGCTTCAGCAGATCAGCCAGAGTCTAGCTTTACAGCGCCCGCTACTCAGAAACCTGGAAAGATCCCCAAAGGAAATTGCTACAACTGCGGGAAGCCAGGTCATTTTTCTAATGTATGCAAAGCCCCGAGGTAGCCAAAGGCAAATCCAGACTCAGTCGAATGCTACAACTGCCATAAGAAAGGGCACTATAGTAGGAACTGTCCTCTGAAGCAGAATGCACAAGTGGCTCATGTGTATGACGGGAAGACCCCGCCAGCTACCACCGATGGATCAGGTAAACCCGACGTCTAGGGAGGTACCCTTACCATTAAAAATATTCCTGTTTCTGAATTTTTTGATACTGGTGCATCACGTAGCTTTATTTCTGGTAACATTGTTCACAAGTTAAAATTGAAACGAAGAAAGCTTAAAGAACCAATTAAAGTTCAAAACCCGATAGGAGGTTCTGTAAGTCTCAGTATATATTGTAGATTACCTATTTCCTTTTCTCGATACCGATTTCCTTTTGATTCGATTGTCATGGACCTTTCCGAATTTGATATTATACTGGGGCTGGACTGGTTGACAAAATATAAGGCCGAAGTTAGATGAGCCGAAAGAATCGTTAAAGTCAAAACGAAGCTTGGACCTATATATATATACCATGCCATGGCTCAGAAATTAATAGAACAGAATTTTGGTCTTCTTTAGAAGTTACTCCCCCTTCATTAGAAAAGATACCGGTCGTTAAAAACTACGCGGATGTGTTCGAAGAAGTAGAAAACTTACCGCCGCAAAGAGACATTTAATTCAGGATAGATCTAATTCCTAACGCCCGACCAGTAGTACATCCAATTAGAAGAATGGCCCCGAAAGAAAAAGAAGAGTTAGGTAGTCAAACCCGAGAATTGCTTTGGAAAGGTCTGATCAGACCGAGCTTTTCAGCTTGGGGAGCAGCTGTAGTATTTGTCTCGAAATCAGACGATACTCTAAGACTTTGTGTTGATTACCGAGATCTCAATAAACAGACACTAAAGAACAAATATCCCTTGCCACGTATAGATGATCTGTTAGATCAATTAAATGGAGCAACAGTATTCTCCAGAATGGACCTAGCTACAGGTTTCCACCAATTACGTATAGCCGAAGACTGTGTTCCTTTGACAGCCTTCAGGGGTCCCGATTTATTCTACGAATGGTTAGTAATGCCGTTCGGCTTGTGTAACGCTCCGGCATACTTCGTCGATCTTATGAACAGAGTGGTCCGTGGTGTATTGAATAAATTTGTTCTAGTCTTCATCGATGACATTTTAATCTACTCCAAGTCGGAAGGCGAGCATGCAAAACATTTAGAACAACTGTTGAAAATTCCTAGGAGAAATGTCTTAAAAGCTTAATTTTCGAAATGTGTCTTCTGGCAGGATGAAGTTAAGTTCCTTGGCCATGTCGTATCAAAGGAAGGGATTGCTGTAGATCCAAGCAAAATTACAGCGATTCAGAACTGGAAACAACCTACTACCCCCATAGAAGTTCGAAGTTTCCTTGGATTGGCTAGTTACTATCGGAAATTCGTTCAGGATTTTTCAAAGATATCTGGTGTATTGACAAAGCTTACAAAGAAGCATGAGAAATTCAAATGGACTCCCGAATGTGAAGAAGCTTTCCAGGAGCTGAAACTGAAGTTGACAACTGCCCCAGTATTGACAATTATAGAAGGCAACCAAGACTTGACTGTATGGACAGATGCTTCCATTAGAGGGCTAGGTGCAGTATTAATGCAAAAAGGCCAAGTGGTCGCTAATGCCAGCCGTCAGCTGAAGCCACATGAAAGAAACTATGCAACTTATGATCTTGAGTTATTAGCTATCGTGTTTACTTTAAGAATCTGGAGGCATTATTTACTGGGAGAGAAGTTCGAACTATTTACCGATCATCAATCCTTGAAATATCTATTCACTCAGAAAGATATAAACTTGAGACAACATCGTTGGTTAGAATTCCTTGCGGCATACGATTTTGAAATTTTATACACTCCAGGGAAAGCCAATGTTGTAGCAGATGCGCTCAGCAGAAAGAATGAAATCATCGCCAGTTTTGTCATCACGTCTTCATTAATAGACAGGATCTCGACCTTTCAGAAAGACGATGAATTTATTCAAAGAGTCAGTCAGAGAGTCAAGGGAGGTGAATCCACAAGTTTCCGACTCGATGACAAAGGAGTTCTAAGATTGAAGGGCAGAATTTGCATCCCAAATCTTCCATAGCTTCGAAGAGAAATACTTGATGAGTGCCACAAGTCCAAATTAAGTATCCATCCCGGAGTGAGCAAAATGTATAACGATATCAAATGCACCTTTTGGTGGAGAGCTTTGAAAAAAGATATTTCATTATATGTTAGTAGATGCCCCACTTGTCATCTAGTTAAGAGTGATCAGCAGAAATTGACTGGACTATTACAACCATTAGAAATTCCAGGATGGAAGTGGGAACAAATTTCGATGGACTTCATTGATGGCTTGCCTCGAACTAGGAAAGGAAACGACAGTATATGGGTAATCGTAGATCGCTTCACGAAGACTGCCCATTTCATACCTGTCCGGTCCAACAGAACGGCTCAAAGTTTAGCACAGATTTACTTCAAAGAAATAGTTAAACTACATGGAGTGCCGCTCAATATAGTCAGTGATAGAGATCCCCTGTTTACTAGCAAATTCTGGGAAGCATTCCAGACAGAATTGGGATCCAAATTGAATCTAAGCACCGCTTATCACCCTCAGACAGACGGTCAAACTGAGCGGGTGAATAGAATTCTAGAAGATTTACTGTGGGCTTGCGTTATTGATTTTGGAGGCCCATGGGAAGATCACTTACATTTAGCCGAATTCTCTTATAACAATAGCTATCAAGCAAGTCTAGGAATGTCCCCATTTGAAGCATTATACGGTAGACCGTGCAGATCTCCCGCATGTTGGGTAGAACCTGGCAACAGACTTGGGTTAGGGCCCGATATGATTCGAGAAGCATCGGATGAAGTCGATTTCATTAAGAAGCGATTGAAAACCGCACAGAGCCGACAGAAAAGTTATGCTGATGCGAGAAGAAGGGATTTATCGTTTGCCGTTGGCGATTATGTTTATTTAAGAGTTTCTCCAATGCGAGGAGTAATCAGATTTGGCAAGACTGGGAAGTTGGCACCGAGATTTATTGGTCCCTTTCCTATACTTGAACGGATTGAAACTCTTGCATATAGGGTCTCATTACCTGATTGGTTGCCTGGTGTACATGATGTGTTCCACGTATCTCAACTCAGAAAACATGTTCATGATCCAGATCTTGTTGTGGAAGAAGCAGCGCAACAGGATATTGACATAACTCCAGAATTAGCGCTGAGAAGAGAGCCATTAAAGATAGTTGGCAAAGAAACTAGAGAGCTAAGGAGCAAAAAGATTCGTTTAGTCAAAGTGCAGTGGAGTAGTGATCCTAGAGACTGTACTTGGGAGACTGAGGAAAGCATTAAACAAGCCTACCCCAAATGCAGAGTGGACATCTCTGACTAACTCCGGTGCAAGGTACCTTTACAATACTTTGCATTTACATTTTGTTTCCTACTTTGCTGTTATTTCCTTTTCGAGGACGAAAAGTTTTAAGTGGGGGAGATTGTAATAACCCGGAAAATGTGAACCAATTTAAAATTTTTAAAATTGGTTATTACCAAAGAATTTGAATAATTGAAATAGCATATTTCAATAAAATAAAGAATTGGGTATAGTATTGCAGTTTGAAATTTTGAATACAAACTTTGTCTAACTGTACAGGGTGGAAGATATAACGGATTTTAGTGAAACTGAAAATATTTAAATCTGTTTATGAATACCTTTCTAACGAAGCTGAAAAATCGAAGTTTCATAGCGGGAATCAAAAGTTATGGCCAAATGAATTTTCAGAAAGGTCGATATATAGCATATATAGCCCTTGAAAATAGATATTTTGCATACGACCTCGAAATTCGACGAAACCACTCTTGTTGGGTCCGGGATGTCAAATTATTGCTAAGTTTCAAATTTCATAATTTTTGAAGCTAGTATGTGAGCGGGGCAAAAGAAAATGTGATTGGTCAATTTCTGTTAAAATGGGTCGACCTAAAAATGGCTGTTTTTCAAACGAGCTCAGAATTCGACGAAACTAGTTTTGTTAGGACCGTATCGTCAAAACAAAGCTAGATTTATTTTTCTGGAATTTTTCGATTCAGTTTGTGGCCCTGGCAAATTGAAATGTACGTTCAAATTAAATATCGAATGTTTTATATTTTAATTTGAAAAATAACTGATCGTAACTGTCGAATTGGCCAACGAAACATATCCCATTATGTCCGGAATGGGGGTATTTAGCTAGGAACGACAGTCGTTGGGTTTGATTTCGAGTTCATTTGTGAAAACACTATTTAAAATTTCCTATAAAGCTCCGACCAATAGGATTTTTCCTTTATATAAAAAAAATTAAATATCTCGAAAACCCTAGCTGCCTCAGACGATTTCGACGGTTCCTCGAGCTCGAAGCTTCCCATCGTTTTTGCCGCCGCCACAGCCAGTTTCGCCGCCGCCTCCAGTTGAAGATTCTGATCGCCTCCCTCCCCTCTTCAAATCAGAACAAGCCTCATCGAAAACCATCGATCGTACGCGTCGAATTTCCAAGAGGAAGTCAGCCCCTTTGGAGCGCCGCCGCGACCTGCTGGAGCCGCCGAGTCAGACGCCACCACCACCGACAGGGAGCTGGTTCGTAGCTCTTCCACGTGGCACCACCTGATCGGAGCAACGAGGTACAGTTTGGTTTAAAAATTTAAACCTAGTTTTGAAGGTTTAAAAACCTTTCTGCTTCGAAATTCTGAAATGAAAATAACACTATAAAGCGCTGCAAAACTTTGAAAAATAATATCTTTTTCGTTCTTTAACGAAATTTGATGAAACAGGGGACACCGTGACCGCAAGGAGGCTCTCTACATTCTAGAAGAAGCCGCGGATTTTTCTGATCTTCCTACGATTTTTAGCACTGCAATAAGCAATGTGAGGAATCTAAACTGAATTGTGTGAATGGAATCGCGTTGTATAAATTATATAAGCGAAGTGTAAATTATATACGCATTGTATAGCTCATGTACATGTGTTGTATAAGTTATATTAGCGATGCATAAATTATACAAGCGTTGAATGAAACATATATGCTTTGAATTGTGATGAAATGCAAGTGAACTATAATATATATATATATATATATATATATATATATATATACACACACTCCCCTCGTCCACAGACCATGGACGATATTTATTGCTTGTGATTGACGTGCTATTATATGGTATGACGAATGGATGTAATAATTGTTTGTGGTTGATATTGTGGTTGAAAAATACCTTTGTGGTTGAAAAATACCCTCTTGTGGTTGAAACAAATTAGAATAGGATTGTGGAATTGAAAATAAAACATGCCGCCTGCGTGCGAACTAGATGCATGATCCCCATTGTCAAAAACAGCAAGGTTTTAAGATATTTTCTGAAATATACATGTGTTAGAATAATTATTTGTTGAACTACCCTGCCGTTATGCTGCCGAAATTTTCTGAAATATACATGTGTTAGAATAATTTTCATTCGTTGAAATAAATTACATATGTTGAAACAAATATTCATGTGTTGAGTGGCAATTCATTCGTTGAGTTGAAATTCATGTGTTGAATATTATTTGAATTTAAACAAATAGTTTTAGCGATAAAAATCACATTTTTATATATATACAAACCATAGCGAATATTCATGTGTTGAGTGGCAATTCATTCGTTGAGTTGAAATTCATGTGTTGAATATTATTTGAATTTAAACAAATAGTTTTAGCGATAAAAATCACATTTTTATATATATACAATCCATAGCGAATATTCATGAGTTGAGTTGCAATTCATTCGTTGAGTTGAAATTCATGTGTTGAATATTATTTGAATTTAAACAAATAGCTTTAGCGATAAAAATCACATTTTTATATATATACAAACTATAGAGAATATTCATGTGTTGAGTTGAAATTCGTTCGTCGAGTTGAAATTCATGTGTTGAATGTTATCGTATTTTAAAATAAAATGAATCGACAATAAAAACTACATTTTTATTGTGAATATGAAGTGTTAAAGACATTCACGTGTTGAATAAATATTTTTGATGATAAAAATATTTCTTTTATCATGTATACGCTTTGATAAAAATACACACGTGTTGAAATAAATAATAGTTCGCTAGAAATATTATTATTAGCTTTGTTCTGCATATATATACATGTGTTGAACAGGAAAAATGGATTAGCTGTAGAGTAAAGAAATTATTTGCGTGCCCGACAAATAGGTAAGCCTTGATGAGTTGGCTGCGCAATTTTATTTTTATATCAACTCCTGTGAATGCCATTGGATGCGAAGTGCTGGTTATTCTGTGTGAAATAATAAATATCACCATAGGATAGTAACAATTAATTTTGAACTACACTACATGGCATACTTCTTGACGATAGGCATACTTCATCATATTCCACATAAGCAATTGGAGCTTGTGTGACGAGGTGGAAGATTTACCATACGAGCGAGAGGCTTGTATGGCGATGACTATATACTACAGGTTGAACTGATGACTGATATGGACTATATAAAATATAACGATAAATTGCCAGATTAATAAAAACCCCACACGGGTCAGGAGTTGACAATAATCACGTCTCTCTAGTTATTAGATACGGCACATGGACTATTTATTTCCACACAGAAACGGGGTGACGAGAATTTATTCTCTGGAGTGATTATCTATACATGCTCCCCCGTAAACACCAGAATATATCACTATAAATATGTGGATGCTTTTTAGGATTTATTGGGTACCTAACATGGCCCAATAAATTTCCAAACCCCTCCCCGTACAAAGGAGGTTATGGCGAAATTTTTCGAAATATTAAGGCGTTAGTGAAATATTTGAAGTGAAAACGAAGTTGAAAATATAGAACGAACTATAGTTGGAATTATAGAATGAACTATATTTATATATATAAATATAAATATAATTAAAAGGAATAGAAGCCGTGCAGTTCGTGTTTCGGAATCGTAATTTGAAATGATTAGTACGAGAAATTCAACCATCGGATTTTCCCGAAACCGCAACCGCTGGGTTCGCCTTGGAAATATCTTCCCAACGACACCAACCTTGTAAAAATCCAACGGTTGGATTGTCCAGAATGTTTAATTCAAATCTGAAGAAAAACAGCGTCAGAATCGTTTATATTTATATATAAATATAAATATACTTAAATTAAATCGAATAACGACGCTGCAGTTCGAATTTTGAAACCGTAACTTCAAACGACTAGTGTGGGAGATCCGACCGTCGGATTTTCACGAAACTGGAACCGTTGGGTTCGCTTTGGGAATATCTTCCCATTGATATAGACTTTGTAGAAATCCAACGGTTAGATTTCCCGATATGTGTAAAACAAATTAGGGGAAAAACAGCGCCAGTGCCACGGCACGACCTGAAACGTCGTTTAATTAAATATGGCCATTTTTAAATAAATAAAAATGGCGAAAAATCGTTATAAAATATTATAAACAACATAGATTGAAAATAAACCAATTGGGCTTGGATTGTTTGATACTTTATGGTTGTATGTGCTTGACACGAAAATAACACTAAAGAACTGAAAGATGGATGTTGAATAATATAACCATGGAAAGAATCGATTTAAATTCTAATGACGTGAATTATTTGAAAAGGCCGAGCTAACCCTCATTTCAAATAATTTATTGAGCGATTCGAATTGGAAAATGCAAAGACGATTCAAGACCGACGATCTTCGTATCAGTTGGATGGGCGCTGCTGAGGTTCCTGACCGGAGTAGCTACCGTGAAGGGACGGAAGTAGTAGCCGTCTGACCGTATGTGTTGATTGGACGGATATACGAGGAATTTGACGCCTCCGGTTTCGTTCAGACCCAGAACGGACTTGTAAATGGACTGTGTGTCTGACATTGGATTTTGTTCTATACTGATTGATCTCTGTTAAATATATATCTGTTTGGCGGCGGAGAATTTATTCTTTTGCTTAACGCCCTTCTCTGAGACGTACGAGCTCAGAGGTTATATATCGATGGAAATCAATCGTATGGAGTGGACTGCCTATGTGGCATGCCAAGATGTTGTGATCAAGGCTTCTGTTGCAAAGAAAAGTCTTGTGGATGATGATCAAAGCACGGTCTACGTGGCCTAGCCTTTTGTATTTCGTAGATTCGCGAGCCTCACACCCCGGTATGAGTTAAAAACGGGATACAGACCGCTGGGAGAGCACGACGTTTCTTTCTAGCTATGGTGGTGTCAGTGACTTACCAGCCCTGACATTTATATCTACTTTTCACCTTTGTGGTTGTTAGAATGCGAGGCGCCTCGATTATAGGTCTGTAAGGACCGGGAAACGTGTGTTTAGGAATTGCCAATCCTCAAACGTAAGAGAGGACTGGCCCAGCCGAATCCAGGGTTGCCCAGAGTGCGTAGTCCTGAGGCATTTGCTAGAATGTCTCGAAGCGGAGAGGAGCTTGCCCCTTGCCTCGACTCATGACGAAAATCCAATTTCCAATACGAAATAACGGACTCGATTGTAGAACTAGTATGGCGACATAGTAGATGGTAGCTATTCCGCCTATGATTGATATTTATGATGCTATTCGCTTTTGAAACATATATGCACTAGTAATAATATCAATTGATTTTGCTTTATACGTATCAAGCATATTTGGCCATTATAAGGTAAAACTCTATCCTTCGGCTTGCATTGCATTGTATGATGGGACTTGAGTCTTATAATGGCTTCATTCTTTTTAAAAAGCATTGCGTTGTTTTAAAAGAATTTACTTTGTTTTAAATGCACTAGCAATCACTGGAGTAAACCCGTTCCGCGAAAGTGGCGTGGTCCTATGATTTGCTTATTACTGTTGTTTAAACTGTTAAATATATTCCTCATACCAGTCCCCATGACTGACTCGTTGTTTGTTTCACTTTGCAAACGCGGGTGCCCTTATTTTCACATGGGCAGCCTAGTTCACAGGTGACAGGTTGTTTTTGGCTCTGCACTGTTACATAGAGTGCATTTTGGCTCATGGCGAGGCTGACTTCACAGAGACGACTTTGACATTTTCCGCCATTATTGTACTTATATTATGATTCCGCCTCTGGCGATGCAGACTGATTTACTTTCAGTATTTATTATCGTATGTATATGTACCGCCTTCGGCGATGTAGACTGATACCCTTATTATGTCTCACTGCATGTATGTATTCCACCTCAGGCGATGATGACTGATCACTTCCCTTTTTATTTACTAAGTTATATCCTACGCTGTGCTATTCTGATGTTGTTACATGTTGTGATTCCGCTGTCATATCCATGTAATATTATTCTATTTATTGTTTTTGCTATTATCTGTACTCTGCTATGATGATTAATGTGTTATATTCCAATGATTATCCTTAATACCGCACCTCGGATTTTGGGATCGTCACACATTTGCTAGAATGTCTCAAAGCGGAGAGGAGCTTGCCCCTTGCCTTGACTCATGACGGAAATCCAATTTCCAATACGAAATAACGGATTCGATTGTAACTTATGTATGGCGACATAGTGGCATGGGACGCTCATGTCGCCTATGATTGATATTTATGATGCTATTCGTTTTTGAAACATATATGCACTAGTAATAATATCAAATGATTTTGCTTTACACGTATCAAGCATATTTGGCCATTATAAGGTAAAACTCTATCCTCTGGCTTGCGTTGCATTGTATGATGGGACTTGAGTCTTATAATGGCTTCATTCTTTTTAAAAGCATCGCGTTGTTTTAAAAGAACTTACGTTGTTTAGAATACACCAGCAATCACTGGAGTAAACCCGTTCCGCGAAAGTGACGTGGTCTTATGATTTGCTCATTACTGTTGTTTTAAACTGTTAAGTAGATTTCTCATACCAGTCCCCATGACTGACTCATTGTTTGTTTCACTTTGCAAACGCGGGTGCCCTTATTTTCACATGGGCAGCCTAGTTCATAGGTGACAGGTTGTTTTTGGCTCAACAGTGTAGTATGGAGTGCGTTTTGGCTCATGGCGAGGCTGACTTCACCGAGATGACTTTGACATTTTCCGCCATTATTGTACTTATATTATGATTCCGCCACATGCGATGTAGACTGCTTTACTTTCAGTAATTATTATCGTATGTATATGTACCACCTTCGGCGATGTAGACTGATACCCTTATTATGTCTCACTGCATGTATATATTCCGCCTCTGGCGATGGTGACTGATCATTTCCCTTTTATTTAATAAGTTATATCCTACGTTGTGCTTTTCTGATGTTGTCACATGTTGTGATTCCGCTGTCATACCCATGTAAAATTATTCTATTTATTGTTTTGCTATTATCTGTTCTCTGTTATGATGATTGATGTGTTATATTCCAATGGTTATCTTAATACCGCCACACGGATTTTGGGATCGTCACAGGCACAATATCCATGACATCTTGCGAACCTCCATTAATATATATATTAGTATTGCTAATTTCAGCAAAAAAAAATTACGAAAACATTAAATAAACTACATTACTGATTCGAGCCAAGCATCTGAAAGAGTGTCACATAGGAAAAATTAGGGAAAAAAATCTACATTGTCGTCACTTACATTTTATGCAATAATTAGAAGAAATAAATATTGGATTATTGGCTATTAGTTATTCCCGCTTCTAAAGAATTACCTATCGACATTAGGTGGAACCCGTTCTTGTATTATTATGTAATTAGAAATAATATATATATACACACACATTTGAGGAATTTAAAATTATATTGGATGAGGACCCAACGGTAAAAAACAAAGATAAATCGACATGCAGCTACAGAAAGGAATTGGTGGAAAACATAGAAAAAAAATTGAAATGGTTAACCACGCTAAAATGGCAATGTAAAATCTTGAAAGATCATGAGATAAAAGAATTTTGTACTCAGTTTTGAAAGTACAAAACGAATATAGAAGGCATGAAACCAAACTATGAACTATTTTATAAAGTAGACCATATGATATAGAGGAATATAATATAAGTTTATCTTGGTAACCTCAATGTATAAAAAAGGAATCCATATTCTTAGAATTAAAAAATGCGATCTATAGTTTATTTTGATGTGATATAAAATATTGTCCAATGGCCAATAGTTTTGTGTTAAATGAGTCAAGTGAATTAAATAATACATTGTTAACTCTACCCGTGTGTGTAGAACGGGTTTAATGTCTTTAATCTTATATTTTTAAAAAGAATAAAAGCTTAAACTTCATTCTTCGTATACCTACATTTGTACTACCATAGAAAGTATTTATGTGATTTCAGCAATATTCACTTCATTGTAGGCCTAGAATTAGTTTATCTTCCCCTTTCATGACGCAAACACAATAAAAGATGGGTACCTAAAGCATGCAACTCAAAGTTAAGTATTTATGTGGTCGGTAACATGCTATCACCAAAGAATGCTGAAAAGCAGACATACAAATGGCACAGACCGTATTCCTCGTAAGACCGAAAATAATCCAATTTACAAATCTGGAAAAATAAATGAGATATAATTTCATAAAAAGGAGGAACCATGCAATAAAGTAAGCTACTAATATTTTCATTTTGTTGCTTCGTACATAATTCATCAAACTCTATATATTCAAAAAATAGCAAACATTCAGGAACCACTGTAAAGATTCAATTGTAAAAATAACAAAACTAACATTACCTACTAAAGGATAATAACTCTGAAAATTCTCAATTTTAGTTCCTTTTAATATGAGAAATAATGAGTAGAAAAACGAAGATATATTTATAGGGAGCAATTGCCAGGTTGATCAAGTCTATGCAGTAAACAAATCGTATTAATGTAGCAAAACATTTTGTTATAAGATATATGATTGGTTAAACTATAGCCAAAAAAGAAGAAAACATTGGCAACATGCAAACATTTTTATAAAGTAAGAGATAAATGAAAATTTGTCATAGGCAAGAATCTAAAAGAACGTCCGCCTCTTTATTCATATGCATATGGTCCAGCAAAGCAGTAATAGTTTTCAAAACAGAAACTATGATCACTATATCAAAACAATTAAATAGCACCATACACAGAAATCAATACCAACGAAAAAGGACATGAAAATTCTCAATTTTGATTTTTTTATTTGGGTTCCTTCTAAATTTACCCCGATGGTTTAGGATCCCTAATCAGTCCCATACAAAATTAATGTCCATATTCACATAACAAAATTTTACAAATTCATTTGTTTTTGGTACAACAAAAAAGAAGAGCTTGTATTACCAATTCACAACAAACAAAAAATAATGGCATTTTCATTTGTCAAGCTATTCTTTGTGAGCATATCATTTGACAAAATATATATGAAAAATTTTGGAAATTATTGAAAGTGAAAGAAAAACTTACGCTCTCCTAATGGAAGGCTCAAGAGCACCCAACAAATTCTGCACTCATCATTTTCTAAACTTCCAATATGGCTCTGCATAAGAAAATAGAAGAAAAAACAACAAATTAAAGATTATGTTTAAAATGTACAAATACATAACCCAAATAGATTAATCGTACTACCAACTTGAAGATAGAGCAAGATCTTTTAAAGAAACAGCTAGTTCACTTGCAATTGATCAACTAAAAAATTCCTGAAGTTGACCTTTAGATCCCCGATCCACACTTAAAAGCAGCAGTCAAATTTTATACAAAATCTAAATAAGTATTCTAGTATTTTAATAAATTTAGCTCAATAATTAATTTATAAGCATGGTTTCATGTTGAAACTAATTTGATTAGTTTAGCAAATTAAATAGAGTAACAATTTTTGATTCTTTGATGCAAGAATGGACATATTCAGAACAATAGTAAACAAAGTACTATTTCAAACACAAAGAATTTTTATTGCATGTTTGAAGATAATATACAGTGATCATTTCACAGAAATGAAGGATAATTATTCAATACCAATACATGGAAAATCTGATCCAAAAATGATTTTAAGTTTCAAAATTTTGAAATGCAGTAGAAATGCTGTAATAGAGAGATAAAAGAAATAAAATCAAGCAAGATATAATATATATATATATATATATGTGTGTGTGTGTGTGTGTGTGTGTGTATCCGTTGATCAGCACAGTATGCATCTATATGAACTGAACGTAATTAAAACCAAATAATACCAAACCTTTGCAAGGTAAATACACTGGACAATGTTAATTGAAGTAAACTGATAAGTTTTTTCATGTTAAACTGTGGACACTATGATGATTCAATCAGTTCCGTTAATACTAAATTAAAGACTGACTGGTAAACATAAAACTCCAAAAGTTATCAGTGATCATGGCTGTCAAATTGACTTATAATCAACTCTATGAATAAATTTTCAACATAATATTATTCGGCTCTAAACAAATGCATATGAACATGTTATTATTTTTTGTGACAACAAGGAATTTCGCTCGATCCGAATCGATCGCTAAATTCCTTGTTGTTACATTTGGTATCAGAGCTTTGGTTTACAGAGCTCGGAGAACAAGACACGTTAGAACCAAACGAAAGAATTCATCAGAAATTGGATTAGTAATATCCAATGAGGATAACTCGTTAGAGATGAGATCAGTAGTATCCTAGAACGGGTGTGAAGAGTATATCTTTAAAATGGAAATGATTTTTGTTTGAAAATTTAAATCAATTATTCGTATTTGATTATTTATTTTATATTGAATTTGGACAATCCAGTATATAAAGATTTTGCGTACACGTCTGATCCGCGTGTATTTGAAGTTTTAATATACTGGATAGATATGGAGTCACACTCTAGTCGCCCGGACATGGTCCTGATGATGAAGTATACCATCACCAGTATTAATTTTCGAGTGACGAAAGTGGGATTTCTATATATTTCCAATTGATTGGTGTGAGAACCAAAATTAGATAGGGCCTATTGTTGTGATTTGGCACCAAAAACATGATTTTCTGTATATGTATCAAAATTATGAATTTGAAATGTTAATCAACAAATTAATTGCTAATGTGTTGTTTGATTATTGTTTGATTAATTAAAATTTCAACCATATAACCAAATTGATCAAATATTGAATTGTATTGAAAATTTGTCGCATTTGCATACATATAAATGTACTTACATTGAACAGGTCATAGCAAGGAGGCTAAAGAAGAGGAATAAAATTGTTTGCCCGACAAATAGGTACATGTTTATTGTATTTCTTGGGTTTTTGATGATTTTATGAGCCGACTGGCTAGCCGCTTGGCTTTTTCCTTTTCTTTTGTATTGGTGAGGGCCATGGGACTGGTGTGAGAACTAAAACAGTTATTAATCTTTATTTTAAAGTTAGGTAAATCAAGGGACCACGCCGTATGTAATTACCCAGAAAATACGGGCCAATTTAAAACTTTTAAATTGGTGATTTCAAAGGAATTTGAACAATTGAAATAGAATATTTCAATAAAATAGTGAATTAGAAATAGTGAGTCAGTTTGAAAATTTGAATTCAAACTTTGACTGACTGTGCAGGGTGGAAAATATAACGGATTTTAGCGAAACCAAAAATATTTAAATCTGTTTATCAATACCTTTCTAACGAATCTGGAAAATCGAAGTTTCATAATGGGAATCAAAAGTTATGGCCGAATGAATTTTCAGAATGGTCGCTATATAGAATATATAGCCCTGGAAAATTGATATTTTGCATACGACCTCGGAATTCGACGAAACCACATTTGTTGGGTCCGGGATGTCAAACTATTGCTAGGTTTCAAATTTCATAATTTTTGAAGCTAGTATGTGAGCGTGGAAAAAGAAAATGTGTTTGGTCAATTTTTGTTAAATTGGATCGACCAGAAAATGGACATTTTACAAACGATCTCAGAATTCGACGAAACTAGTTTTGTTGGGACCGTAGAGTCAAAACATGGCTAGATTTATTTTTTTGGAATTTTTCGAATTAGTTTGTGGAGCAAATTGAAATGTACGTTCAAAGTTAAAATTAAATGTTTTATACTTTAATTTGAAAAATAACTGACTGTAACAGTCGAATTGGCCAACGAAACATATCCCATTGTGTCCGGGATGAGGGTATTTTACTGAGGGCGATAGTCGTTGGGCTTGAAAAGGAGTTCGTTGGAGAAAACACTATTTAAAAATATAATATATATATCGGCCAATCAGAATTTTTCTTTCATAAATAAAAAAATAAAAAAAAACCCCGTAACCCTCGATTTCAACGGTGAAACACGTTCGCCGCTTCCCTCCTTCATTGTCGCCGCCTCCGCCACTTCCAGGCACCGCCGCCACCGCCGTTCGCCTCGTCTCCGCCTCCTCTTCAAATCCGACCCCAGCACGACCTCCCTCGACGCCTCCTCCGCCTGAATCGAGCGCCCAAAGCCCGCCACTTCCCATCGCCGCCCTCGCTCCGATCTGCCACCGAGCGCCACCAAACCACCACCGACAGGACCCCCACTCGAAGCTCTTCCACGTCCAACTCCCCGATCGTCCCCACGTGCCACAGATTTCGCGAAAACCTCAAACCTAGTTTCGAATCAAATAGAAAGGTGAGTCCTTTTTGATGTCTGCACTTTGAAAAATCATATCTTTTTGGTGTGTTGACGAAATTCGATGAAATAGGAAACATCGGAATCACAAGGAAGCTCTCTACCACATAGAAGAAGCCGCGGATTTTTCTGAGTCATCCACGATTTTTAGCACTCCGCAAACCAATGTGAGAAATCTAAATTAATACAATTTGAATGGAAAATGTCGTGTATAAATTATATGAGCGAAATATAAATTACACACGTGTTGTATACCTCTTGTACATGCGTAATGTAAGCTATATAAGCGAAGTATGAATTATACATGCATAGAATAATTGATATATGTGTTGAAATGCAAGTGAAATATAGCAATTATAATTAATAATATATATATATATATATATACACACACTCCCCTCATCCACAAACCATGGACGATATTTATTGTTGTGAATTGATGTGAAATACTGGGTGAAAATACAAATGGTTGAATAATTGTTTGTGGTTGATATTGTTTGGTTGTGGTTGAAAAATACCCATTGGTGATTGAAATGAATTGGAAATATTTGTGGAAATAAAAATAAAACATGCCGCCTGCGTGCGAATTAGATGCATGAATCCCCATTGTCAAATACCGCGAGGTTTTAAGGTAGAGCGAGGAGCCGTACTAGGGACGGTGCCGGTTTTAACTACCCTGCCGTTATGCTGCCGAAATTTTGAATAATCTTTATGTGTTAGAATTATTTTCATATGTTGAAATTATTTTCATGCATTGAAATTAAAGTCATATGTTGAAACTGTATCCATGTGAGGAAATGCTCGTGTGTTGACAAGTGATGTGTGAAAATTAAATTCATTCGTGAGTGAATGAAGTGTTTAAACAATAAAAATCACATTTTTATAATATATATGAAGTAAGAAAAAAAATCGCCTTATATATATAAACAGTTTCAACAATAAAATTTCATCTTTCTTATATGAATAACACAAATAAAATATCCATGTGTGGAAATGCTCATGTGTTGAGAAATGTGTGTAGTGGAAAAGTTCATGTGTTGAATAAAAAGATCGAACAATAAAAATTACATTTTTATTGAAACTATGAAGTGTTGAAAACATCTATTGGTTGAATAAATATTTTAAATGATAAAAATATCATTTTTATCATATATGTGATATGCTAGAGATATGCGGACGTTGAAATAAATATTTGTGAAGAAATATTATTCTTAACATGCATAGGAACTAAATAAAATAGTCATGTGTTGAAATCTATTTTAGTTCGCCAAAATTATCATCTTTGAAATGTGAAGTGTTAAAAATAGCCACTTGTTCAAATAAAATATGCATGAGTTGAAATATACATTAATGAGCTAACGATGTGATTTTAGCCTATGCATGCAACATTAGAATGAATGGTGTTTTTAAAACCAAAGTAAATCAAATATGAAGTCGAATGGAAAATGATAAGTGATAAAAATTGTATATATGTACAAGCATATTTACTGAATAGGTTATAGGAAAGGGGCTAAAGAAGAGGAATAAAATTTTGTGCCCGACAAATAGGTACACATTTACTGTTTTGTTTGGGTGATGATTTTATGAGCCTGTTGGCTAGCCGCTTGGCTTTTTCTTTTTCTTTTTGACATGAGACGCCCGTGTGGCTATTTGGGAATTTTCCCAGCCCCTCCCATACAAAGGAGGTTATGGCGAAATTTTCCAAAATTTAAAGGCGTTAGTGAAATAATTGAAGTGAAAACGATATAGGAATTTTTGAATGAACTATATTTATATAAATATATAAATATAAATAAAATTAAAATGAAACGTGGCCGTGTAGTTCGTGTTTTGAAACCGTGATTTCAAACGACTAGTGCGGGAAATCCGACCATTGGATTTTCCCGAAACTGCAAGTGTTGGGTTCGCCTTGGAAATATCTTTCCAACGGCACCAACTTTGTGAAGATCTGACGGTTGGATTGTCTGGAATGTTTAATTCAAATCTGAAGAAAAACAGTGCTGGAAACGATTATATTATATATATATAAAAATATAATTAAATAAAATCGAATAACGACGCTGTAGTTCGTAAATTGAAATCGTAACTTCAAATGGCTAGTGTGGAAGATCCGACCGTCGGATTTTCCCAAAACTGAAACCGTTGGATTCGTTTTGAAATGACCTTCCTAACGATATAAAATTTGTGAAGATCCAACGGTTAGATTTTCAGATATGTGTAAAACAAAATTAGTGAAAAACAGCGCCAGTGCATCGACACGACCTGAAACGTCGTTTAATTAAATATGACCGTTTTAAATTAAATAAAAATGGCGATATATCGTTATAAAATACTATAGACGATATAGAGTGGAAATAAACCAATTTCGTTGTGTTTGCTTGATCTGTGATGGTTGAATGTATTTGACATGAAAATTATAACTAAAGAGCTGAAATGTAAATGTTGAATAGTGCAACCATGTGATAAATTGATTTGAAAATCTAAATATACGTGGGTTATTTGAAAAGGCCGAGTTCATCTCATTTCAAATAATCGATCGACGTTGATAAGTCGAAGAGCGGAAGACGGTTAAAGACCGACGATCTTCACATTGGATGGATGGGCGCTACTGATGCTTGTGATTGGAGTAGCTACCATGAAGGAACTGAAGTAGTAGCCGTCCAAACATACTGTTGATTGTACGGATATTCGAGGAATTGGTGCCTCCGGTTTCGTTCAGACCCAGAACGGACTTGTAAATGGACGGTGTGTGTGACATTGGATTTTGTTCTGTGCTGATTGATCTCTGTTAAATATATGTCTGTTTGGCGGCGGAGAATTTATTCTTTTGCTTAACGCCCTTCTCTGAGACGTACGAGCTCAGAGGTTATGTATTGATAGAGATCAGTCGCATGAAGTAGATTGCCTGTGTGTCACGCCTAAGTGGCATATGATCAAGGCTTCTGTTGCAAAGCAAAGTCTTGTGGTTGATGATCAAAGCATGGTCTGTGTGATGTAGCTTTGTGTATAACGTGAATTCGCGAGCCTCATACCTCGGTAGAGTCAAAAACGGGAGAGTGACTGCAGGGAGAGCACGACCGTTCTTTCTAGCTAAGGTGGTGTCAGTGACCTACCAGCCCTGACATTATATATACTTTTCACCTGTGTGGTTGTTGGAATATGAGGTGCCTCGATATAGGTCTGTAAGGACCGGGAAACGTGTGTTCAGGAATAACTAATCCTCAAAAGTAAGAGAGGACCGGCCCTGAAGATCCAAGGATCATAGTGGGGTCCTGGGACATTTGCTAGAGTGCCTCGAATCGGAGAGGAGCTTGCCCCTTGCCTCGACTCATGAAGGAATCCAATTCCCAATACGAAATATGCGGACGTGATGGTATTACTAGTATGGCGACATAGTAGATGGTAGCTATGCCGCCTAGGATTGATATTTATGATTGAATTTGCTTTTGAATCATATATGCACTAGTAATAATATCAAACACTGTTGTTTTATTCGTATGAAGCATTTTTGGCCATTATAAGTTAAAACTCTATCCTTCGGCTTGCGTTGCATTGTGTGATAGGACCTGAGTCTTATAATGGCTTCATTTTATAAAAAGCATTGCGATGATTTAATCATTTATTTTATTTCATGCACTAACACTCATTGGAGTAAACCCGTTCCGCGAAAGTGGCGTGGTCCTTTGATTTGCCTTATTATTGTTGTTAATAAGTTAAGTAGATTTCTCATACCAGTCCCATGACTGACTCGTAGTTTGTTTCACCTTGCAAACTCGGGTGCCCTCATTTTCAAACGGGCAGTCTAGTTACAGGTTTCTGACGCACCTTTTGGCTCATGGCGAGGCTTGACTACACCGCGCTAACTTGGATTTTCTCCGCCATTATTGTATCTATATTATGATTCCGCCATCGACGATGTAGACTGATATTTATTTTGTGTACTCTTTATGTATGATTCCGCCTCAGGCGATGGAGACTGATTATGTATCATTATGCACTAAGTTGTATCCTGTATTGTGCTTCTCTGATGTGATGATATCTATATGATTCCGCGGTCATATGTGTGTAAATTATTCTATTTTCTGTTTATGCTATTATCTGTGATCTGCTAATGATGATTAATGTGTTATATTCCAATGAGTATCCTTAATACCGTGTCAAGGGGTTTTGGGATCGTCACAGCTGGTATCAGAGCTTTGGTTAACCTTAGTTCTGGAGTCTAACACATTAAACACTTCGTCAAAATAGAATCAGTAGTATTCTAAGGCGAGTTGCTCATTAGAGATAGGACTAGTAAAGTCCTAGAATGAGCCGAGCAGAATAGCAAAAACAATTTATCAGTCCATCGTTATCTTTCCGTAAATTTTCTGCTTAACCATGCAATAAACTATCATTTTTGTTAGCTGACTCTTTCCTTGCTTATACAGAATTTGACAAATGGCTACCAGAGCAGCCGCCGCTGGAGGAGGCCGTGCCGGCCGTGGCAGAGGAAGGGGAGAAGTCCCAGTAGAAAAAGGACCTTTGATATAACCCCCGGCCGCTCAATACTTCGAGCTAGACCGTGAAGCTAAGAGATATAAAAACTTAGGATGCAAGACCTTCTCAGGAACTGGCACAGTAATAGAGGCCCTTGCATGGCTCAAAACATGCGAGAAAATTCTTGAAGGCCTAAGGCTTGGAGACAAAGATAAAGCTATTATGGGCGCCTGGCTTATGCAGGAACAAGCTGAACTATGGTGGGAATCTCTCACCGCCGGGAATAGAGAAGTTGGAAGAACATGGGATGGATTCAAAGAACTCTTCAAGGAGAAATATGTCCCATAACAAGCACTGGAACGAATGCACGATGACTTCGCCAACCTCCACCAGGGGGATCTTTCCGTGCAGGATTATCTGAATAAATTTACACTGTTGTCGCCCTATGCTCCGGAGCTCGTCGCCACTGCAAAGTCAAAAAATAAGAGGTTTATCCTTGGGCTAAAGCGACAGTATCATGATAGAGCCATGGCCCATGTCAAGCTAGAATTCAACGAACTGGTGGAAATGACATGCAACTACGAAGACCTTGACCATAGGCATCTGGAGCAGAATCGCACTAGAAGCCAAGCCGGGAACAAACGCAAGCCTACTGCAAATCAAGCGGAGTCAAGCCAAGCAGCATCTTCAAAACCTCAGACTAGCAAGCCGCCAAGAGGAAGTTGCTATAACTACGGCAAAGTGGGGCACTACTCTAATGTGTGCACAGCCCCGAAGAGGCAGAAGACAAATTCACAAGGATCAAGCCAGGGTTCTCAGAACCCTCGCTCCTGCTTTAATTGCCGCAAGACGGATCATCTAGTCAAAGACTGTCCTTTGCTGAAGAAGGCCACGGTAGCTCACGTGTATGACGGGTCGAGCCCGCCAGCTGCTTCTGATGGAGCAGGTAAACCCGATGTTTTGGGAGGTACCCTTACAATTAAAAATATTCTTGTTTCTGTATTGTTTGACACAGGTGCATCACGTAGTTTTATTGCTAGTAACACAATGCACAAATTAAAGTTAAACAGAGGAAGCTCAAAGAATCGGTTGAAGTATATAACCCGATAGAAGGATCTATAATTCTCAGTTCATGTTGTAGAGTGCCAATCTCTTATTCTTCCTACAAATTTTCTTTCAAGTTGATCGTTATGGATTTCTCCAAATTCGATATCATTCTCGAGCTTGATTGGTTAACGAAATACGAAGCCGAAGTGAATTGTGCAGAAAGAATCGTTAAAATTCGAACAAAGCTTGGGTATATTGCGATACCCTGTCATGGTTCGAATCCAAATAGAGAAGAATTTTGGTCGGCATTAGAAGTTATCCCCACTTCCTTGGAAAAGATTCCGATTGTTAGAAACTATGCGGATGTGTTTGAAGAAGTTGAAAACTTACCTCCGTAAAGAGAAATAGAATTCCGCATCGATCTAATTTCCAATGCCAGACCAGTGGTACATCCAATTCGCAGACTGACTCCGAAGGAAAAAAGAAGAATTAGGTGATCAAACTCGTCAACTGTTGTGGAAGGGTCTAATCAGACCTAGCTTTTCTAATTGGGGTGCAGCTGTTGTGTTTGTCCCAAAGTCTGACGGTACTCTTCGATTATGCGTTGATTACCGAGACCTCAACAAACAGACGCTCAAAAACAAGTATCCATTACCCCGCATCGATGATCTGCTAGACCAATTGAATGGGGCGAGAGTATTTTCCCGAATGGACCTAGCTACAGGTTTTCATCAATTGAGAATAGCAGAAGAGTTTGTTCCTTTGACAGCTTTCAGAGGTCCAGACATATTTTATGAATGGTTAGTAATGCCATTTGGCCTGTGCAACACTCCAGCATACTTTGTCGATCTAATGAATAGAGTGTTCCGGGGAGTTCTGAATAAATTTGTCCTCGTATTCATCGATGATATTTTAATCTACTCCAAATCAAAACTCGAGCATGAAAAACACTTAGAACAAGTATTGGAGATTCTAAGAAAGAACGTCTTCAAAGTCAAATTCTCTAAATGTGTCTTCTAGCAAGAAGAAGTGAAATTTCTTGGCCATGTCGTGTCAGAGAAAGGGATTTCTGTTGACCCAAGCAAAATAACAGCGATCCAAGACTGGAAACAACCCACTACTTCCACAGAAGTTAGAAGTTTTATGGGGTTGGCTAGTTATTATCGAAAGTTCGTTAAGGATTTTTCGAAGATATCCGGTCCGTTAACGAAGCTCACGAAGAAGCATGAGTAATTTAAGTGGACTTCTGACTATGAAGAAGCTTTCCAGGTATTGAAATCGAAACTGACCACTGCTCCAGTGTTAACCATTATTGATGGCAATCAGGTAACGGTTTGGACAGATGCTTCTATTAGAGGTCTTGGTGCAGTGTTAATGCAAAGAGGCCAAGTAGTCGCTTATGCAAGCCGCCAACTGAAGCCGCATGAGAAGAATTATGTGACTTATGATCTTGTGTTGCTAGCCATCGTTTTTGCTTTGAAAATTTGGAGGCATTATTTATTGGGCGAGAAATTTGTGCTGTACACAGATCATCAATCATTGAAGTATTTACACACCCAGAAAGATCTGAATTTGAGACAGCAGCGTTGGCTAGAATTTCTTGCAGCGTATGATCTTATATCCTGTATACGCCGGGGAAGGCTAACGTAGTAGCGGATGTGCTTAGTAGAAAAACCGCAATCATTGCCAATCTTATAATTACGCCTGGATTGATTGATAAGATTTCAGCCCTTCAAAAAGACGATGAATTCATTCAGAGAATCAGTCAGAGGGTCAAGGAAGGTGAAACCACAAGTTTCCGTATTGACAATAAAGGGGTTCTCAGGTTAAATAATAGGATTTGCATTCCAAATATTCCAGGCCTTCGAAGGGAAGTGCTAGACGAATGCCATAAATCCAAATTTTGCATTCATCCTGGTGTGAGTAAAATGTATCATGATATCAAATGCACTTTCTGGTGGAGGGCAATGAAAAGGGATATTTCTTTGTATGTTAGCAGATGCTCTACTTGTCAATTGGTCAAGAGCGACCAACAGAAGCTAGCTGGATTGTTGCAACCGTTGGAAGTCCCAAGTTGGAAATGGGAACAGATTTCCATGGATTTCACAGATGGCTTGCCGCGAACCAGGAAAGGTAATGACAGCATTTGGGTAATCGTAGATCGCTTCATGAAGACTGCCCATTTTATACCTGTTAGATCCAATAGAACCGCTCAAAGTCTAGCACAGATATATTTCAAAGAAATCGTTAAGCTGCATGGAAATCCCGTCAGCATAGTCAGTGATAGAGACCCGATATTTGCTAGCAAATTCTGGGAGGCTTTCCAGACGGAGTTAGGAACGAAACTGAATATGAGCACTGCTTATCACCCTCAAACAGATGGCCAAACTGAGCGGGTGAATAGAATTCTAGAAGATTTATTGCGGGCTTGTATAATTGATTTTGGTGGGTCATGGGAAGATCACTTGCATTTGGCAGAATTCTCATATAACAATAGCTATCAAGCAAGTTTGGGAATGTCGCCATTTGAAGCATTATTTGGCAGACCGTGCAGATCTCCCGCATGTTGGGTAGAACCTAGCAACAGACTTGTGCTAGGACCCGATATGATTAGAGAAGCATCTGATAAAGTCGACTTCATCAAAAAGCGATTGAGAACCGCCCAAAGCCGACAGAAAAGTTATGCAGATTCTAGAAGGAGAGATTTGACATTTGCTGTTGGTGATCATGTTTATTTGAAAGTTTCTCCGATGAGAGGAGTAATCAGATTTGGAAAAACTGGGAAGCTGGCACCGAGATTTACTGGTCCCTTTCCTATACTCGAACGAATTGGAACTCTTGCTTATAGGGTTCAATTACCAGATTGGTTGCCTGGAGTGCATGATGTATTTCACGTATCTCAACTTAGAAGACATGTGCATGATCCGGATCTTGTTGTAGAAGAAGCAGCGCAACAGGATATAGACATAACTCCAGAATTAGCACTCAGAAGAGAGCCATTAAAAATTGTTGGCAAAGAAACTAGAGAACTAAGAAGCAAAAAGGTACATTTAGTTAAAGTGCAGTGGAGCAGTGATCCTAGAGACTTTACTTGGGAGACTGAGGAAAGCATTAAGCAAGCTTACCCCAAATGCAGAGTGGATATCTCTGACTAACTCCGGTGCAAGGTACCTCTACAATACTTTGCACTTACATTCTGTTTCCTACTTTACTATTGTTTCCTTTTCGAGGACGAAAAGTTTTAAGTGGGGGAGATTGTAATAACCCGGAAAATACGGGCCAATTTAAAAATTTTAAATTGGTGATTTCAAAGGAATTTGAACAATTGAAATAGAATATTTCAATAAAATAGTGAATTAGAAATAATGAGTCAGTTTGAAAATTTGAATTCAAACTTTGACTAACTGTGCAGGGTGGAAAATATAACGGATTTTAGCAAAACCAAAAATATTTAAATCTGTTTATCAATACCTTTCTAACGAATCTGAAAAATCGAAGTTTCATAACGGGAATCAAAAGTTATGGCCGAATGAATTTTCAGAATGGTCGCTATATAGAATATATAGCCCTGGAAAATTGATATTTTGCATACGACCTCGGAATTCGACAAAACCACTTTTGTTGGGTCCGGGATGTCAAACTATTGCTAGGTTTCAAATTTCATATTTTTTGAAGCTAGTATGTGAGCGTGGCAAAAGAAAATGTGTTTGGTCAATTTTTGTTAAATTGGATCGACCAGAAAATGGCCATTTTACAAACGATCTCAGAATTCGACGAAACTAGTTTTGTTGGGACCGTAGCATCAAAACATGGCTAGATTTATTTTTTTGGAATTTTTCGAATCAGTTTGTGGCCCTGGAAAATTGAAATGTACGTTCAAAGTTAAAATTAAATGTTTTATACTTTAATTTGAAAAATAACTGACTGTAACAGTCGAATTAGCCAACGAAACATATCCCATTCTGTCCGGGATGGGGGTATTTAGCTAGGGGCGACAGTCGTTGGGCTTGAAAAGGAGTTCGTTGGAGAAAACACTATTTAAAAATATAATATATATATCGGCCAATCAGAATTTTTCTTTCATAAATAAAAAAAAAACCCTGTAACCCTCGATTTCAACGGCGAAACCCGTTCGCCGCATCCCTCCTCAATTGTCGCCGCCTCCGCCACTTCTAGGCGCCGCCGCCACCGCCGTTCGCCTCGTCTCCGCCTCCTCTTCAAATCCGACCCCAGCACGACCTCCCTCGACGCCTCCTCCGCCTGAATCGAGCGACCAAAGCCCGCCCACTTCCCATCGCCGCCGCCGCTCCGATCTGCGACCGAGCGCCACCAAACCACCACCGACAGGACCCCCACTCGAAGCTCTTCCACGTCCAACTCCCCGATCGTCCCCACATGCCACGGATTTCGCAAAACCTCAAACCTATTTTCGAACCAAATAGAAAGGTGAGTCCTTTTTGATGTCTGCACTTTGAAAAATCATATCTTTTTGGTGTGTTCACGAAATTCGATGAAACAGGAAACATCGGGACCGCAAGGAAGCTCTCTACCACATAGAAGAAGCCGCGGATTTTTCTAAGTCATCCACGATTTTTAGCACTCCGCAAACCAATGTGAGAAATCTAAATTAATAGAATTTGAATGGAAAATGTCGTATATGAATTATATGAGCGAAATATAAATTACATACGTGTTGTATACCTCTTGTACAAGCGTAGTTTAAGCTATATAAGCGAAGTATGAATTATACATGCATAGAATAATTGATATATGTGTTGAAATGCAAGTGAAATATTGCAATTATAATAAATAATATATATATATATATATATACTCCCCTCGTCCACAAACAGTGGACGATATTTATTGTTGTGAATTGATGTGAAATATTGGGTGAAAATACGAATGGTTGAATAATTGTTTGTGGTTGATATTGTTTGGTTGTGGTTGAAAAATACCCATTAGTGATTGAAATGAATTGGAAATTTTTGTGGAAATAAAAATAAAACATGCCGCCTGCGTGCGAATTAGATGCATGAATCCCCATTGTCAAAAACCACGAGGTTTTAAGGTAGAGCGAGGAGCCGTACTAGGGACGGTGCCGGTTTTAACTACCCTGCCGTTATGCTGCCGAAATTTTGAATAATCCTTATGTGTTAGAATTATTTTCATATGTTGAAATTATTTTCATGCGTTGAAATTAAAGTCATATGTTGAAACTGTATCCATGTGAGGAAATGTTCGTGTGTTGACAAGTGATGTGTGAAAATTAAATTCATTCGTGAATGAATGAAGTGTTTAAACAATAAAAATCACATTTTTATAATATATATGAAGTAAGAAAAAAATTCGCCTTATATATATAAACAGTTTCAACAATAAAAATGTCATCTTTCTTATATGAATAACATAAATAAAATATCCATGTGTGGAAATGCTCATGTGTTGAGAAATGTGTGTAGTGGAAAAGTTCATGTGTCGAATGAAAAGACCGAACAATAAAAATTACATTTTTATTGAAACTATGAAGTGTTGAAAACATCTATTGGTCGAATAAATATTTTAAATGATAAAAATATCATTTTTATCATATATGTGATATGCTAGAGATATGCGGACGTTGAAATAAATATTTGTGAAGAAATATTATTATTAACATGCATAGGAACTAAATAAAATAGTCATGTGTTGAAATCTATTTTAGTTTGCCAAAATTATCATCTTTGAAATGTGAAGTGTTAAAAATAGCCACTTGTTCAAATAAAATATGCATGAGTTGAAATATACATTAATGAGCTAATGATGTGATTTTAGCCTATGCATGCAACATTAGGATGAATGGTGTTTTTAAAACCAAAGTAAATCAAATATGAAGTCGAATGGAAAATGATAAGTGATAAAAATTGTATATGTGTACAAGCATATTTATTGAACAGCTTATAGCAAAGGGGCTAGAGAAGAGGAATAAAATTTTGTGCCCGACAAATAAGTACACATTTACTGTTTTGTTTGGGTGATGATTTTATGAGCCTGTTGGCTAACCGCTTGGCGTTTTCTTTTTCTTTTTAACATGAGATGCCTGTGTGGCTATTTGGGAATTTTCCCAGCCCCTCCCGTACAAAGGAGGTTATGGCGAAATTTTCCAAAATTTAAAGGCATTAGTGAAATAATTGAAGTGAAAACGATATACGAATTTTTGAATGAACTATATTTATATAAATATATAAATATAAATAAAATTAAAACGAAACGTGGCCGTGCCGTTCGTGTTTTGAAACCGTTATTTCAAACGACTAGTGCGGGAAATCCGACCATTGGATTTTCCCGAAACTGCAACCGTTGGGTTTGCCTTGGAAATATCTTTCCAACGGCACCAACTTTGTGAAGATCCAACGGTTGGATTGTCTGGAATGTTTAATTCAAATCTGAAGAAAAACAGCGCCAGAAACGATTATATTTATATATATAAATATAATTAAATAAAATCAAATAACGACGCAGTAGTTCGTAAATTGAAATCGTAACTTCAAATGGCTAGTGTGGAAGATCCGACCGTCGGATTTTTCCAAAACTGAAACCGTTAGATTCGTTTTGAAATGACCTTCCTAATGATATAAAATTTGTGAAGATCCAACAGTTAGATTTTCAGATATGTGTAAAACAAAATTAGTGAAAAACAGCGCCAGTGCATCGACACGACCTGAAACATCGTTTAATTAAATATGACAGTTTTAAATTAAATAAAAATGGCGATATATCGTTATAAAATACTATAGATGATATAGAGTGGAAATAAACCAATTTCGTTGTGTTTGCTTGATCTGTGATGGTTGAATGTATTTGACATGAAAATTATAACTAAAGAGCTGAAATGTAAATGTTGAATAGTGCAACCATGTGATAAATTGATTTGAAAATCTAAATATACGTAGGTTATTTGAAAAGGTCGAGTTCATCTCATTTCAAATAATCGATCGACGTTGAGAAGTCGAAGCATGGAAGACGGTTAAATACCGACGATCTTCACATTGGATGGATGGGCGCTACTGGTGCTTGTGATTGGAGTAGCTACCATGAAGGAACTGAAGTAGTAGCCGTCCAAACATACTGTTGATTATACAGATATGCGAGGAATTGGTGCCTCCAGTTTCGTTCAGACCCAGAACGGACTTGTAAATGGACGGTGTGTCTGACATTGGATTTTGTTATATGCTGATTGATCTCTGTTAAATATATATCTGTTTGGCTGCGGAGAATTTATTCTTTTGCTAACGCCATTCTCTGAGACGTATGAGCTCAAAGGTTATGTATTGATAGAAATCAGTCGCATGGAGTGGATTGCCTGTGTGGCACGCCTAAGTGGCATATGTTCAAGGCTTATGTTGCAAAGCAAAGTCTTGTGGTTGATGATCAAAGCATGGTCTGTGTGACCTAGCTTTGTGTATAACGTGAATTTGCGAGCCTCACACCTCGGTGTGAGTCAAAATCGGGAGAGTGACTGCAGGGAGAGCACGACGTTTCTTTCTAGCTAAGGTGGTGTCAGTGACCTACCAGCCCTGACATTATATATACTTTTCAGCTGTGTGGTTGTTGGAATATGAGGCGCCTCGATATAGGTCTGCAAGGACCGGGAAACGTGTGTTCAGGAATAACCAATCCTCTAAAGTAAGAGAGGACCGGCCCTGAAGATCCAAGGATCATAGTGGGTTCCTGGTACATTTGCTAGAGTGTCTCGAATCGGAGTGGAGCTTGCCCCTTGCCTCGACTCATGAAGGAATCCAATTCCCAATACGAAATATGCGGACGTGATTGTATTACTAGTATGGCAACATAGTAGATGGTAGCTATGCTGCCTAGGATTGATATTTATGATTGAATTTGCTTTTGAAAATATATGCACTAGTAATAATATCAAACACTGTTGTTTTATTCGTATGAAGCATTTTTGGCCATTATAAGGTAAATTCTATCCTCCGGCTTGCGTTGCAATGTGTGATGGGAGCTGAGTCTTATAATGGCTTCATTTTATAAAAAGCATTGCGATGATTTAATCATTTATTTTATTTCATGCACTAGCACTCATTGGAGTAAACCCGTTCCGCGAAAGTGGCGTGGTCCTTTGATTTGCCTTATTATTGTTGTTAATAAGTTAAGTAGAGTTCTCATACCAGTCCCATGACTGACTCGTAGTTTGTTTCACCTTGCAAACTCGGGTGCCCTCATTTACACACGGGCAGCCTAGTTACAGGTTTCTGACGCACCTTTTGGCTCATGGCAAGGCTTGACTACACCGCGCTGACTTGGATTTTCTCCACCATTATTGTATCTATATTATGATTCCGCCATCGGCGATGTAGACTGATATTGATTTTGTGTACTCTTTATGTATGATTCCGCCTCAGGCGATGGAGACTTATTATGTATCATTATGCACTAAGTTGTATCCTGTACTGTGCTTTTCTGATGTCATGATATCTATATGATTTCGCTGTCATATGTGTGTAAATTATTCTATTTTCTGTTTATGCTATTATCTGTGATCTACTAATGATGATTAATGTGTTATATTCCAATGATTATCCTTAGCACCGTGTCAAGGGGTTTTGGGATCGTTACACCGTATAACACGGAACGGGTTTCCTCCCAAGGATACCAGTGCATAAAACAAACAACGCAATGCTAAATAAAGAAAAATGAAGCTATTATAAGACCCAGGTCCCATCACACAATGCAACGCAAGCCGGAGGATAGGGTTTTTACCTTATAATAGCCAAGAATGCTTGAGACGTTTAAAACAAATCATTTGATACTATTATAAGTGCATAGTGTATAAAACTACTTCAAATCATAAGTATCAATCATAGACGGCATAAGCGCCCCATCACACTATGTCGCCATACTAGGCTCTACAAATAAAACTGCAGAATCACGTATTTGGAATTGGATTTCCGTCTGTGAACCGAGGCCAGGGATCGTCCTCTACCGATTCGAGACAATCTAGCCCATGTCTCCGGAACAGCCGCAACTGCCCGTTGGAGCGACAGGGCCGGTCCACACGGAGTGGATTATTATGCCTGAACAATACGTCTCTCCTCCCTATGGGGCGTAAATGAGCCAACAAACGACTCCATTGGACCCGGATCGTCCGATTAAACCGAGGCGCCTCGCAACAGCAACAACCACATAAGTCAAACTCGTCAGGGCGTATAAAACCACTGACGCCACTTCTAGCTAGAAAGAAACGCATGTCCTCCCTGAGGTCCTCTCCCGTTTTTGGTTCACCACCGGGGCGTGATGTGACGACCCGCCCCCGCACCAACCGACATTTACTCCAAAAGTGCGTTGTACACATGTCCAGTTAGCACGGAACGGGTCGTCAGAAGGAAAAGGAAGAAGGAAATGAACATACAAAGAACCTGTAGAATGTCTCACAACGCATAGAATAAAATATAATAATAACATACTTGACATAAAACAGGGGAGACAGTGCATAAGCTGAAAATCAGAACCAAACATCATAGCAGCGGAAATCCAAAATACAGCTTATTACAACTTTTCAAACTGTCTCAAAGCAAAGGTAAGATTAAAGAGGTACACTACTAATGCCCAAGTAGCGACCACCAACGACATAGGGAGAATGTGTATATATATATCATACGTGGAAGCCTCATGCCCGCCTCCGAATTAGCTACTCGCGCATCACCAGCTAACCTGTCTCTAGTCTGCTCGTGTGAGCACCCAGAGTAATAAGAGGAGACATAAAACTATGGGTCAGACATAAAGCCTGGTATGAGCGATAAGCATCTAAAGTGAACAATAACAGGTAGACTAGAAACATACCTGAGCCTGGACCTGCAACCAAAGAGTTAGCACTACATACTGTACATCACTCTAAGGTACCATATCAAACAGTGTAAAGATACGGAGGCGGGGGAGGTGTGCATGTCATAATGATGGCAAACAATCAAACATAGCATCCATCCTCACATCTCTCACTCAGTGCGTAAAGTATATGATATTCACCACTTCGATCACCCAACATACCTTGCTACGATCACTCTGCCCCATGATGTCATAAATGGCTTCACTGCACTGATAACGTAGCCACAAATCCTTCGCTATGTCCACTTTGCCCCATGGAGTCACAAGAACCCCACTGCACTGGCTCATAGCCTTACTAATCCTTACTATGTCCACTCTGCCCCATGGAGTCACAAGAACCCCACTGCACTGGCTCATAGTCTTACTACGCATCACCTTGCCCCTTGGGTCGTAATGACCCTACTGCACTGATAACGTAGTCTTGCTACCATCACCTTGCCCCTCAGGTCATAATGACCCTACTGCACTGATAAGTAGCCCATCATTCATTTTTAGTGGTGAATCGAAGTTATGAACGTCGACAACTCCTTAGCACATGTCCCGCAGCAAAGTCCAACCATGAAGTGAACTCATTGGTTCCCAACTGGATCCTGAGCTCTAACTTCCATTTGGTCTACCTTTGCATCTCGGGTTATTAGTCAATACCGGGTCGGGTCGGGATCCTCCTCAAGCCATAGGTTCAGGTCGGTGTCCTCCATCTGTTCGGATCGATTCTCCTTCTGGTGCGGTTCGGGTCGGGTATTCCTCTGGGGTCGGGTCGGTTGTCTTCCATTGGTTCGGGTCGGGTGCTTCACCTCGGGTCGGGTCGGGTGTCATCTCCCCTCCAGCTCGTGCCTCCGTTCCGATCCGTCTCCTCGTCCTTCACATGCTCCTATCCGATCCATCCTCATGCCTCCGCTCCGATCCGTCCTCCTTAGTCCGATCCGATCCCAGTTCAGTTAGCGTGGCCTTCCTTTTTGCCACTTTTCCCAAGTGTTGGGTTTCGATCCGATCGGATTCTATTCTCAGTTCAACATATCAGATCCGAGCCCCTTATCCGATCCGATTCGAACCCTGCACTGTTTTCTGAAACTGTTCCAGCAAGTGTTTACGCCATTAGACGACGTTTTCGACCATTCTAACTATTGGAATCAATCACAAAGCATTTCATACAGTCATAGCAACATGCATAATCAACCACAAACATCAAAACATCCATATGATAGGCTAAAATGGATCAAACATACCCAAAATCCCATATTTCCCCTTAAGCATGTTTAGGTGAAACTAATGATAGGATTATCAAAACTTAACCAAATTAACCCAAATTCATCTCAGAGGTCTAAAACACCATTTAAGAATTTATGAACATTTTTCCCGAATTTTATCATGCTTAAATTCGCTAATTAACACTAATTACCCTAAACTAGCCATAATTAGTGTAAAACTATGCAAATCACTCACCTTAGCCACAAATAAACTAAGATCTGAAATAATTCTCTGATTTGACGTGAATTTCAATGCCAAACAGCAGCTCCTATGTTGCTTTGGTGAAGATCTTCCTTGATTAGAGGTTGCTAAGCTTAATCCTTGACCAAAAGATGATTTGGAGGTGATTTAGAGGTTGGAGGTCATTTTTGGGATCCTTGGTGATAAGTGGAGGCTAGAAAACTGAAATGGAATGATCCTCTATCTCATTTCAGCCTCCCCATAACCCTAATCACGAAATGGGTTATGGGCCTACTCACTAATCACCCGATTTGGCCCGGTTAAGCAGTTTTTCACCCTCCAAACCTTGTTTCAGCCATATCTCCCAAACGGTAAGTCCGTTTGGCTATTGTGACCACTCTGCGGAAAGGTAAACCATCAAACGAATCCAATGGAAGTGGTCTCAGGTCAAAATTCCTTTCCAATCAAAAGTTATGGCCAAAACAGTACTAACTAAGGGCAAAATGGTCATTTAGCAATCGACAAAAATCATGAACATGGGAAATGACTCTAATGGATGTTTCCCAAAGTTACATGACCATACAACTTCACATGGGAAATAAATAAATATTCTACAATCCTATGATATGTAGAATACGGGTGATTACACTCTCCCCCCCTTAAGAAATTTTGCCCCCGAAATTCCCTAATCAAAGCACACACAAAGATCCCGCATGCCTATCAATCATAAAACAACAATCAAACATGCAAAACAAGCAAAACAAATATACCCTAGCATGCGGAAAGACTAAATTACGAAGTAAGTCTTACCAGGCAAAGAGTTCTGGATATGCCTTCCTAATGCTCTCCTCTGTCTCCCAAGTACAATCATTCTCGTTCTCGCCCCACTGAACCTTGACTAGCTTCACCGCCTTCCTTCGAAGTTGCTTCGTATCATGCCCCACAATACGAATCGGCTTGCGATTCCCAACCGCCTCGGGTTCTACTTCGAAGTCCTCTAACTGATCAGGTGAAATAGTCACATCTGAGTCGTGAACGAACTTCCTTAGTTGGGAAACATGAAACACATTGTGAACTCCTGCCATTTTCTCTGGTAAGCCAACTCTATATGCCAAATTCCCGACTAGTTCAAGAACAGGGAATGGGCCAACAAATCTTGGTGCCAATTTGCCTCTCCTGCCAAATCGTATCACGCTCTTCAACGGAGAGATCTTGACAAACACCAAGTCACCAACGGAGAATTTTAAGTCTCTTCTCCTCTTATCAGCATAACTTTTTTGTCTATCTTGGGCAGCTTTCATTCGTTGCTGAATGATCTTAATCTTCTCTGAAGTTTCCCTCACCACATCTGGTCCAAGCACAAACTTCTCGCCAGTCTCTATCCAACATGATGGTGAGTTGCACGGTCTTCCGTACAAAGCTTCATATGGAGCCATACCGATACTGGATTGGTAGCTATTATTATATGCAAACTCTACTATATGCAAAATGGTCATCCCATGATCCACAAAAATCCAATATACAAGCTCTCAAGAGATCTTCCAATATACGATTCACCCTCTCCGTCTGACCGTCGGTCTGAGGATGATATGCGGTACTGAGATGTAATCCTGACCCTAGAGCCTCTTGTAAGCTCTTCCAAAACCCACTAGTGAACAAAGGGTCTCGGTCACTCACAATGCTTTTGGGTACTCCATGAAATCTCACTACCCACTTCATATACAATTCTGCTAACTTGGCTGCCGTTCTGGTCGATTTGACTGGTATAAATCTTGCACTTTTAGTCAATCGATCCACAATTACCCAAATGCTATCATATCCCGATCTAGTCCTTGGTAAACCATCGATGAAATCCATCGAGACTTGCTCCCATTTCCATTCGGGAATTTCTAATGGTTGCAACAAACCACTAGGCTTCTTTTGCTCGGCTTTAACTAGCTGGCAAATCATGCATTTGGATATAAACTTCACAACATCTCTTTTCATCCCTTCCCAGTAGTAAGTCTGCTTCATGTCTCGATACATTTTATTACCACCGGGATGTATGGTCAGTTTTGAGTGATGACATTCTCTAAGCACTTCATCTCTCAAGCCATTCAAGTTGGGCACAACTAGTCTTCCATTCTTCCGAAGCCATCCATCTCGATCAAGCCCATACACACTCATCTCCTCATCGATACCCATCTCTAACTTGGAGATGATTTTCAATAGGTTAGGATCGTCCCTCTGGCTGGGACCAATCTGCTCTATCAAAGTGGATCTGATCGTCAAACTAGCTAGCATAACTGGATCTAATTCACACCTTGGTCTGAAATCAAACCCTGCAATATACTCCAGTTGCTTCCATTCAAGAAACATTGCCCCTAAACTGGCATGTCTCCTACTCAAGGCATCGGCTACCGCATTACCTTTCCCAGGTGTGTATGCGATATCAAAATCATACGAAGCCAAGAACTCTAACCATCTTTGCTGACGGAGATTCAGATCCTTCTGGGAGAAGAGATACTTTAATGACTTATGATCGGTAAACAGCTCAAATCTTTCTCCCAAGAGATAGTGTCTCCACATCTTCTGCGCAAACACGATCGCTGCTAATTCCAAATCATGGGTAGGATACTTCTTCTCATGCGGCCTTAGCTGTCGACTAGCATAAGCTACAACCCTACCACCTTGCATCAATACAGCACCCAGTCCGGTACCACAAGCATCCGTGTATACCATCATCTCTTCATTCCCTTTAGGAATGACCAACACTGGCGCACGCGTCAACTTCTCCTTTAGACTTTTGAAGGCATCCTCACACACTCCGTCCCAGATGAAGGACTGATTCTTCTTAGTCAACTGAGTCAACGGTGCTGCTATCTTGGAGAAGTCCTGGATAAACTTACGATAATATCCAGCTAATCCCAAGAAACTTCTTACATCTGTTGCATTCTTGGGCGTAGGCCAATCCTGTACCGTAGCCACCTTCATAGGGTCCACGGCAATACCACTCTCTGAAACAACATGACCCAAGAATCTCACTTCCCTTCTCCAAAAATGACACTTAGAAAATTTCGCTTTCAATTAGTGTTTCCTCAACACCTCCATCACTATCCTCAAGTGTCCCTTGTGTTCCTCCTCTGTCCTTGAATAAACATGGATATCATCCACGAACACAAGAACAAACTTATTCAACTGATCTCTGAATACTCGATTCATAAGATCCACAAAATAGGCTGGTGCATTGGTCAACCCAAACAGCATGACCAACCACTCATAAAATTCAGACGGCGTCCTAAATGCCGTTTTCGGAACACTCTCATCTGCTACTCGTAGCTGATGAAATCCCGTCGCGAGGTCCAACTGGGAGAACACTCTAGCTCCTTCCAGCTGATCAAACAAATCATCTATCCGTGGTAGAGGATACTTATTCTTCCTCGTCACCTTATTCAACTCGCGATAGTCCACACACAAACGAAGGGAACCATCTGCCTTAGTGGCAAACACAACTGGTGCTCCCCACTCGGAGACACTCCTTCTAATAAACCCCTTCTTCAAAAGATTGCTGACTTGCACCCCAAGCTCTCGCTGCTCCCTTGGTGCCATACGACGAAGTGACATCACTATAGGTTTGGCATCTTTCACTAAATCAATACGGAACTCAATCTCTCGGTGTGGTGGAAGCCCGGTCACCTCCTCGAAGACGTCCGGATACTGGCCAACCACGGGCACATCTGACAACTCATCCTGCGGGATGTCGAGGGAATTTACAAAACTAGCCATAACCCCATCACTAGGTAGACTACCAAACACTACCCTCCGCCCATCATCCGCCCTCACTGTCACCAAAAAGCCCTCACAGTCTACAACCACCCCGTACCTTTGGAGCCAATCGACTCCCAATATAATGCCATACCCAGTAAAGCCCAAAACAAAGCAATCACAAACAAACATACATCCATGACTCGATAAGACCAAATTCCTGCAAATCATACTAAGGCTAGTCGAACCACCAATCGGGTTCGTCACAACCAATGGTCTATCGACTATCTCGGGTTCCAGTCCCAACCTATCTACCAGGTCACTAGATATGAAGGAAAGGGAAGCCCCAGTATCAAGCAAAACTCGAACTGGTATATCATAAATAGAAAGCATACCTTGAATAACAACATTTTTTTCCTTTCTCCGCCGCAGTTGGGGCATTCGACGAAGAAGGAACAGCATCAATAGCATACACTTTCACAATCTGCTTCTCCTTAAGAGGTTGCGGACACTTATCCTTATGATGTCCCACTTGACCACAGTTGTAGCACTTCCTTTCCGCTAGCTTGGCCCGACATTCTTTAGCATAATGGCCCTTCTTACCACAGCTGAAGCACTCAACATCTTTCTTGCTCTTTTTCTGGCCCCCTTTAGATTGGTCCTGCTTCCTCTTATTCTGAGAGTTATTCTTGCCTCCACCGCCTGCTTGCGGCTTTGGCCCTTCTGCAGATGTAGCCTCAGTCTTTGACTTAGGGTAAAGACTCTCTGATCTCAAAGCTTTCCCCACGATCGATTCAAAAGTCTCATCGATGTGGTTGATAAGCCTTTCCCCCAAGTATCCATCCAAACCAGTAATGAACTTCTCATTCTTCTTCTCGGGAGTATCAATAAGAGACAGTCCATACTTCGACAAAGTGTCGAAATCAGCAATATAATCAGAAACTGCCCTTCCCTTCTTCTTGAGTTCCAAGAACCTCTTAAACAACACTGACTTCTGGGTAGCTGGAATAAACTTCTCGCTAAAGCGAGCCTTGAACTGATCCCAAATAATCTAATCCTCTAGAGTAGCTGTTCTAACGGCATTCCACCAATTCATCGCTCGCCCTTGCAGCTGACGAGACGCTAGCCTTCTCTTCATCGCATCCTCAAGACCCAAGTCATCAAAGATACGATCACAGCTATCCATCCAATCTTGAACATCTGTGGCCGACTCCGTTCCATGGAACGGTTTTCCACCAAGATTAGTGTAATCTTTGCACAACTTGGCGAAATCGACCCTAGGCGCCTGCACTACTGGGCCAACACCAACTCCGGGATTGGGAACTTCCCCTTGCACTTCTCTAAGCATGTCTCTCATGAGGTTAGTAAACATTGCCCTCATGTCAGCGGCATTCCCTTGGTTGGTCCCTCTACCAGCACCCCTCGTGTCTCGGCTCATCGTCAATCTGAAAAAGGGAAACGATTAACGACCCCATAGTGGTGCTAGTGCAGTGCGACTTCATCTTTATACTACTAATAGTATATACATATATAGCTTTTGAAAACCAAAGTAATCACAAATACGCGCTCTCATATACGTACTATCTCTCCCTGGTGTCTTTCCCTAGGTTAACTATGCAACCTAGAGCTCTGATACCAAGTGTGACGGCCCGCCCCGCACCAACCGACATTTACTCCAAAAGTGCGTTGTACACATGTCCAGTTAGCACGGAACAAGTCGTCAGAAGGAAAAGGAAGAAGGAAATGAACATACAAAGAACCTGTAGAATGTCTCACAGCACATAGAATAAAATATAATAATAACATACTTGACATAAAACTGGGGAGACAGTGCATAAGCTGAAAATCAGAACTAAACATCATAGCAGCGGAAATCCAAAATACAGCTTATTACAACTTTTCAAACTGTCTCAAAGCAAAGGTAAGATAAAAGAGGTACACTACTAATGCCCAAGTAGCGACCACCAACGACACAGGGAGAATGTGTATATATATATATATCATATGTGGAAGCCTCCTGCCCGCCTCCGAATCAGCTACTCGCGCATCACCAGCTAACATGTCTCTAGTTTGCTCGTGTGAGCACCCAGAGTAATAAGAGGAGACATAAAACTCTAGGTCAGACATAAAGCCTTGTATGAGCGATAAGCATCTAAAGTGAACAATAACAGGTAAACTAGAAACATACCTGAGCCTGGACCTGCAACCAAAGAGTTAGCACTACATACTGTACATCACTCTAAGGTACCATATCAAACGGTGTAAAGATACGGAGGTGGGGGAGGTGTGCATGTCATAATGATGGCAAACAATCAAACATAGCATCCATCCTCACATCTCTCACTCAGTGCGTAAAGTATACGATATTCACCACTTTGATCACCCAACATACCTTGCTACGATCACTCTGCCCCATGAAGTCATAAATGGCTTCACTGCACTGATAACGTAGCCACAAATCCTTCGCTATGTCCACTTTGCCCCATGGAGTCACAAGAACCCCACTGCACTGGCTCATAGCCTTACTAATCCTTACTATGTCCACTCTGCCCCATGGAGTCACAAGAACCCCACTGCACTGGCTCATAGTCTTACTACGCATCACCTTGCCCCTCAGGTCGTAATGACCCTACTGCACTGATAACGTAGTCTTGCTAACATCACCTTGCCCCTCAGGTCATAATGACCCTACTGCACTGATAAGTAGCCCATCATTCATTTTCAGAGGTGAATCGAAGTTATGAACGTCGACAACTCCTTAGCACATGTCCTGCATCAAAGTCCAACCATGAAGTGAACTCATTGGTTCCCAACTGGATCTTGAGCTCTAACTTCCATTTGGACTACCTTTGCATCTCGGGTTATTAGTCAATACTGGGTCGGGTCGGGTTCCTCCTCAAGCCATAGGTTCGGGTCGGTGTCCTCCATTTGTTCGGGTCGAGTCTCCTTCTGGTGCGGTTCGGGTCGGGTATTCCTCTGGGGTCGGGTCGGTTGTCCTCCATCGGTTCGGGTTGGGTGCTTCACCTCGGGTCAGGTCGGGTGTCATCTCCCCTCCAGCTCGTGCCTCCGTTCCGATCTGTCTCCTCGTCCTTCACATGCTCCTATCTGATCCATCCTCATGCCTCCGCTCCGATCCGTCCTCCTTAGTCCGATCCGATCCCAGTTCAGTTAGCGTGGCTTTCCTTTTTGCCACTTTTCCCAAGTGTTGGGTTCCGATCCGATCGGATTCTTTGCTCAGTTCAACATATCTGATCCGAGTCCCTTATCCGATCCGATCTGAACCCTGCACTGTTTTCTGAAACTGTTCCAGCAAGTGTTTACGCCATTCGACGACATTTTCGGCCATTCTAACTATTGGAATCAATCACAAAGCATTTCATACAGTCATAGCAACATGCATAATCAACCACAAACATCAAAACATCCATATGATAGGCTAAAATGGATCAAACATACCCAAAATCCCATATTTCCCCTTAAGCATGTTTAGGTGAAACTAATGATAGGATTATCAAAACTTAACCAAATTAACCCAAATTCATCTCAGAGGTCTAAAACACCATTTAAGAATTTATGAACATTTTTCCCGAATTTTATCATGCTTAAATTCGCTAATTAACACTAATTACCCTAAACTAGCCATAATTAGTGTAAAACTATGCAAATCACTCACCTTAGCCACAAATAAACTAAGATCTGAAATAATTCTATGATTTGACGTGAATTTCAATGCCAAACAGCAGCTCCTATGTTGCTTTGGTGAAGATCTTCCTTGATTAGAGGTTGTTAAGCTTAATCCTTGACCAAAAGATGATTTGGAGGTGATTTAGAGGTTGGAGGCCATTTTTGGGGATCCTTGGTGTAAAGTGGAGGCTAGAAAACTGAAATGGAATGATCCTCTATCTCATTTCAGCCTCCTCATAACCCTAATCCCGAAATGGGTTATGGGCCTACTCACTAATCACCCGATTTGGCCCAGTTAAGCAGTTTTTCACCCTCCAAACCTTGTTTCAGCAATATCTCCCAAACGGTAAGTCCGTTTGGCTATTGTGACCACACTACGGAAAGGTAAACCATCAAACGAATCCAATGGAAGTGGTTTCAGGTCAAAATTCCTTTCCAATCAAAAGTTATGGCCAAAACAGTACCAACTAAGGGCAAAATGGTCATTTAGCAATCGACAAAAATCATGAACATGGGAAATGACTCTAATGGATGTTTCCCAAAGTTACATGACCATACAACTTCACATGGGAAAGAAATAAATATTCTACAATCCTATGATGCGTAGAATACGGGTCATTACATGTGAGGCTCGCGAATCAACGTTAAACAAAGCTACGCCACACAGGCCGTGCTTTGATCATCAACCACAAGGCTTTGCTTTTCAACAGAAGCCTTGATCATTTGCATCTTAGCATGCCACACAGGCAATTCACGCTATGCAATCGATATCAATCACACAGAATGAAATCCGATGTCAGACACACAGTCCATCTACAAGTTCGTTCTCAGTCTGAACGAAACCGGAGGCACCTAGTACCCCGCATATCCATCGATCTCCAAGTACGTCTGGACGATCACTAACTGATTCCCTCCTCTTGGGTGTACGACCTAATAAAGATCATCAGTAATTATCCAAACGACGTGAAGACTTCCGGTCTTCTACCATCGTCTTCATCTTCGACTTCTCGTCGTATCAGTTATTCAGAATGGGATAAACCCGGTCTTTCTGAATAACTCGCGTATATAATAAATACATGTTACACAAACACAACATACGCCTCATTCCAATTCATCAGTCACTAACCGCAAATTAGCAAGAGAATAATTCCCCAAACATTAACCCCGAAGGCCCAAACCAACATCAGATCAATACCCAGGAAACCATTCATCTTATCCAACCTACAGTTAGTTTCTAAATTTCACATTCTTAGGGAAAGGTTCCCATTAATTTTATCAAAGACAAATTCTTTTAAATTTATTCTTTAATCTTCCTTTGAATATCACTTCAAATTAGTCGGGATTAACGAACCTTACCGAAGTAATCATTTGTTTTAATTTTCCCATCCCAACCTATTCATCCCATGAAGTAAAACTGGTCATACTTCATATTTAACACCACGGTGTTATCGGTAAATTCAATTACCATTTCACGTTCAAATCTAATTAAAGATTTAACTATTGCCTGGAGCAAAACTGGTGATACTCCATTCACGATCTTTTCAATCTAATTAAAGATTCATTTAAACTTCACTTAGTTTTAATCTTTGACTGGGTTAAAGAATCAGTGTCACTTAAAACACGGTTCACGATAAACCCCAAAATCACATCACATTCAATCAGTCCCTAACCGTAAATTAGCAAGTGAGCAATTCCCTAAGTATTAACCCCGAAGGCCGAAACCAACATCAGATCAATACCCCAGAAACCATTCAAATTAACTAATCTCCAGTTAGTTTCTGATTTTCTTAACTGCTTTTTGGGTCTAAGAACAGTATTATTGAAGATACCGTTCACGACAACCCAAAATCACATTCTATTAAATATTGGGTTAAAGAACAAGTGTTATTTAAAACACTGTTCATGATAAACCCAAAAATCAATAATAATTCAATTCCAATTAAATATTATTTAATTGGTACACTTCATTAAATCTAAATAAAAAGATTTAATATTTTTCTCAACTGGGTTCAAGAACAGTGTTAATGAAGACACCATTCACGACAAACCCAAATCACATTTGATATTCAACACAAGGCTCTGAATAGAAAATATATCGGCTTATATTCAATATCAAATTCTACGACCAACAAATATCGTATTGGAAATAACGATATATATATATATATATATATATATATATATATATATATATATATATATATATATATATATATATATATATATATATCTTTCAAATTTCCATAACAACATGTGTATAATCACGAAATCCAACATCGAACTATTCCGAAGATGATTTCAATTCAAATCCATTCCAATTCAATTATTGGAAATCCTGGTTATTTTCAAAACCATTTCTAATCCAATTTATTTATTTTAAAAATAAACAAATTATTATTCTAGTTCAAAACTAGTTCATTTCGATAAAAATCTATTTTTATCTTTTCAAATACGGAGTTTTTCATCCCAATTCTTCCTAAATCATTTCTTATGATTTTACACAAATTATTACTATTTTTAATAATTTTATCAAGGCCCGTACAGTCGATTTCCATCAACGACCATCGAACTGCACTTACAGCGACCTTTTCCAAATTTGATTTGGACATAATTCCAAATCCAACCGTTAGATTTCTGATTTCCAATATTCGTTAGAAAGCTCTTTTCGATACGAACCCAACTGTTCCTTTTTTAGGAGAATCCGACGGTCGGATCTCCCGCAATATCCATTCGAAGTCAATGGTCGAAATTCGCGAACTGCCGCGGCGCATTCTATTCAGGCCATTATGTTATATATATAATATATATAATATATACTTCGTCGATTTCCTTTTAAAACGTATTTTTATAATTCATTTTAAATTCGTTTTCAAAATGATTTCAACTTCATTTCTAATTCAAATCAAAATTGAATTTTTCCTTGTAAATTCGTTTTAAATTCATTTCAAATTGATTTCAATTCAAATTGATTTCTAACTCAATTTCAGTTCGTTTTCAATTCAATTCAATTTCAATTCGAATTCATTTATATTCAATTTCAATTCGAATTCATTTATATTCAATTTCAATTCGAATTCATTTATATTCAATTTCAATTCGAATTCATTTCTATTCAATTTCAATTTGAATTCATTTCTATTCAGTTTAATTCGAATTTCAATTCTTTTCAAAATATCAGATTTTGAAATCACTTTCGATATTCATTATAAAATGAATAAAATCGATATAAATATCGTTCACGTCAAAATGACGTCAATCTAATCAACACGGCTTCATATATTTCTATTTTCAAATATTCTATTTCAAATATTTCTATTTCAAATATTTCTTTTTCAGATATTTCTATTTCAAATATTTCTTTTTCAAAACTGGAATGAGGCCCAATCAATTACCATATAATGTTAATTATATGGATTTTCTACAACACATGTATACAATAACAACGATGAATAATCAACCATCATCCAAAGTGCATTCTACACTGTATAAGCATCGAATATAAATATTTAACGCTTATAACAGTCTGTCAATCAATCGATCGACATACAACTAACTACTGGGATTCGTGTATGTCATATATCACCCCAATACCCATGTGGGGTTTTCAAACAATCAAACACAGATTTTATTTGTGAAGTTGGGCGATGTGTAAAATTTATCGTCCCAATCAATTATCAGTCAAATGTGTGTATATAAACAAATCGTCTGATTTGTTTATATTTATTTCATTTCAAATACACGTTAAAAATTCTATTTTTAACTATAAAATATTTTCCACTATAAAATATTTTATTTCATTTCACATCACATCACACAATCAACTACACATCAAAATCAAACAAACAAGCATACAAGTCGTCCATGATCTGTGGATGACGGGTGTCGGGTGCTACTAAACACCGTCTGCATCCTAGTATATATTTCAACTAGAAATAAATTTAAAAGTGAGGAGTTCTCACAGAGGCTCCACTCCGCCGTGCTTTGCTGTTGAACTGCTGAACATCTGGATTTGTTGAAATTCCAATTCAGTTCTTTTCACGCTATTCACAATAAAAATTATATTTTTATCACTTCATTTCAATAAATAAAAATTCTATTTTATTCCTATTTCATATATATTTACAACGCTTATTTCTATATAAAAATTATGTTTTTATATTTCTACTTCTTATATAAAGATCAAATTTTTATTACATCGCTATAAAAATCACATTTTTATTTCAACATATATATAATAAAGATCAAATTTTTATCGCTACTACATATATATTAAAAATCGAATTTTTATCTATATAAAAATCTCACTTATATTTTAAACAAAATCAATTCTTTATATTTTAAAAGTCTAATCCTCCTACTTCATTCACATAATAGAAAAATTCGATCTTTTTATTCTTCATTCACATAATAAAAATTTGATCATATTATTCTTCTTATATAAAAATCTCCCTTTTTATACCCATGTTTCATATATGAAAATCTCCTTTCTATTGCTATCCATATATATAAAAATCAAGTTTTTATATAAGCAAAAATTGAATTTTTTATAACACTTTAAAAATCGAACCTTTACAAAATATTGTATACAACAAAAATCGGATTCTTGTTATTAAATAGCATAGAAAAATATCAAGATAAACACACCTTCTTTTCCTTGCTAAAAATTGATTTTTCTGTTGTAGGAGGGCCCCACGGTGGAGATGGAAGTTGGGGATGGTGGCTGCGAGGTGTTGGAGCAAGGGAGAGGTCGCGGTTGGGTAGGGCAGAAGCGGTGGGGTCAGGGTGGTCTGGGCGGCGGGTTCCTGCTCGAGACGGAGGGGCGCGAGGGGTTCAAAACAGCAGAGGAGAGAGCAATGGAAGGGGAGAGGGGGCGAAGCCAGCGAAGTCGACGGAGGTCGGAGGGCGAACGGTGGTGTGGAGGCGCCAGGCGACGGGTTTAGATCTGGGTTTTTTTTTTTATTTAGATCGAGTTGGCTGAATGAGGGAGGTGAGAGAAGAGGGAAGGTAATTTTTTTAGTTAAATATATATATATATTTATTATTTTTAACTTCAAAAAGGTGACTTTTTATTTCGAAATCAAAATCGAACCCACAGATTGTCACCCCTAGCTATTTACCCCCATTTCGAACACAATGGGATATGTTTCGTAACCCAATTCGGCTGTTATAATCAGCTTTCACTTAATATAAAATATAAATCTATATATTCTATTTTAAACGTACATTTCAATTTACCGGGGCCACATACGAACTCGAAAAATTCAATAAAAATATTTTCTAGCTTCGTATTGACGATACGGTCCTAACAAAACTAGTTTCATCGAATTCTGAGACCGTTGGAAAAATAGCCATTTTCCAGTTGATTAAAATCAACTGAAACTGGTCAAATGCGTTTTCCTTTGCCACGCTCACATATTGATTCTAAAAATTATGAAATTTGAAATCCAGTAATAATTTGACATCGCGGATCCAACTAAAGTGGTTTCGTTGAAATCCGAGGTCGTTTGCAAAATGGCTATTTTTAAGGGCCGAAATTCCATAGCGACTATTCTGAATTTTCAACTGGACATATCTTTTGATTCCCGCTATGAAATTTTGATTTTTCGGATTCGTTGGAAAGATATTCACAATTAGTTTCTATTATTTTTGGTTTCATTAAAATCCGGTTTATATTGCACCCGGTACGTTCAATTGAAATTTGAAATCGAATTATCGAACTACCACTCCATTTTCAATTCCTTTTATTTATATAAATAAATATTTATATTCTAACGTCGACGTATATAAATAATACGTTCGAATTCTATTCAAAATAAATTTTCGTCGTTATTATTTAAAATAATTCATTTTAAATATTCAAAATCCGCTAAAATTGCCAAAATAAAATTTTTAAATTGGCCCAGATTTCCGGGTTATTACAATCTCCCCCACTTAAAACTTTTCGTCCCCGAAAAGGAATGAAGCCAAAAGTTGTTTAACAAATCAACTCAACTTTCATTATTTTCATTACGGCTTAAGTTCTTCAACTTTTCAGTTTCTAAGAACTTTTCAAATTTTTCAAAAATTTGGCTAAAACCCTAAATTTTCAAAAAATTTGGCTAACACCCTAAATTTTCAAAAAAAATCGCCATAACCTCCCTTGCACCGGGAGCACCGGGAAAATCCCGAAATTGCCATACAGGCCCTCTGATCTCAAAAAGAAAAAGAAAAAGCCAAGCGGCTAGCCAATCGGCTCATAAAATCATCATCACCCAAACAAAACAGTAAATTATGGTAAACATGTACCTATTTATCAGGCAAACAATTTTATTCTTCTGCTCTAGCCTCCTTGCTATGACCTGTTCAATGTATGTACATGTATGTGCAAGCAAATGCGACTAATTTTCAAACAATTGAATTTTTTGTACAATTTGACCAAATGGTTCAAAATTTCAAACAAATAGACAAACAACACAACCATCAATCAATTAGTTGATTAGCTTTTCAAATTCATAATTTTGATACATAGTCAAAAATCACATTTTCGATGCCAAATCACAGCAATAGACCGTATCTAATTTTGGTTCTCACACCAGTCAATTGGAAATATATAGGCATCACACTTTCGAAACTCGAATACCAATTCTGATGATGTTCGAATAATCATCAGAATCATCTCCGAGCGACTAGAGTGTGACTCTATATCTATCCAGTATATTAAAACTCCAAATACACGCGAATCAAACGTATACGCAAAATCTATATATACTGGGTTGTCCAAATAAATATAAATAAATATTCAAATACAAATAATTGAATTAAATTTTCAAAACAAAACTTGTTTTAAATTTTATTTTTCAAAACACTACTCTTCACACTCGTTCTAGGATACTACTGATCCCATCTCTAACGAGTCATTCCCATTGGATATTACTAATCCAATTTCTGATGAATTCTTTCATTTGGTTCTAATGTGTCTTATTCTATGAGCTTTGTAAACCAAAGCTCTGATACCAGCTGTAACGAAAAGGAATTTCGCTTGATCTGAATCAGTCGCTAAACCGATCTAGACCGCTCGAAACGCCTCATTGTTTTGAGAACACGACAAAATAGAACAAAGACGGAAGAACATTTCATTGTTAATTACAACAATTCCATCAGAACACAAGAATATATAGAGTATAAATGAATAAATATTACACAGAATTAACAGAGATTTAAATTACATTAAAATACATCGCAGCGGAAATAATACAAAACACAACTAGAAGTAGATATACGGATACAAAGCTTTCCGGATATCGTTCCAGCTGTAAGTCAGGATCCTATAAATATAAATCTGCAAAACCAAAACTACTAGCTACCCGTGTCAAAATAAGGGCACCCAGAGTTTAGGTTAAAACAATAAACTCCACGTCAGTCATGGGACTGGTGTGAGAACTAAAACAGTTATTAATCTTTATTTTAAAGTTAGGTAAATCAAGGGACCACGCCGTATAACACGGAACGGGTTTCCTCCCAAGAATACCAGTGCATAAAATAAACAGCGCAATGCTAAATAAAGAAAAATGAAGCTATTATAAGACCCAGGTCCCATCACACAATGCAACGCAAGCCGGAGGATAGGGTTTTTACCTTATAATAGCCAAGAATGCTTGACACGTTTAAAACAAATCATTTGATACTATTATAAGTGCATAGTGTATAAAACAACTTCAAATCATAAGTATCAATCATAGACGGCATAAGCGCCCCATCCCACTATGTTGCCATACTAGGCTCTACAAATAAAACCACAGAATCACGTATTTGGAAATTGGATTTCCGTCTGTGAACCGAGGCCAGGGATCGTCCTCTAAAGATTCGAGACAATCTTGCCCATGTCTCCGGAACAGCCGCAACTACCCCTTGGAGCGACAGGGCCGGTCCACACGGAGTGGATTATTATGCTTGAACAATACGTCTCTCTGCCCTATGGGGCGTAAATGAGCCAACAAATGACTCCATCGGACCCGGATCGTCCGATCAAACCGAGGCGCCTCGCAACAACAACAACCACATAAGTCAAACTCGTCAGGGCGTGTAAAACCACTGACGCCACTTCTAGCTAGAAAGAAACACATGTCCTCCCAGAGGTCCTCTCCCGTTTTTGGTTCACCACCGGGATGTGAGGCTCGCGAATCAACGTTACACAAAGCTACGCCACACAGGCCGTGCTTTGATCATCAACCACAAGACTTTGCTTTTCAACAGAAGCCTTGATCATTTGCATCTTAGCATGCCACACAGGCAATTCACGCTATGCAATCGATATCTATCACACAGAATGAAATCCGATGTCTGACACACAGTCCATCTACAAGTTCGTTCTGGGTCTGCACGAAACCGGAGGCACCGACTACCCCGCATATCCATCGATCTCCAAGTACGTCTGGACGATCACTAACTGATTCCATCCTCTTGGGTGTACGACCCAATCAAGATCATCAGTAATTATCCAAACGACGTGAAGACTTCCGGTCTTCTACCATCGTCTTCATCTTCAACTTATCGTCGTATCAGTTATTCAGAATGGGATAAACCCGGTCTTTCTGAATAACTTGCGTATATAATAAATATGTGTTACACAAACACAACATACGCCTCATTCCAATTCATCAGTCACTAAACGCAAATTAGCAAGAGAATAATTCCCCAAGCATTAACCCCGAAGGCCGAAACCAACATCAGATCAATACCCAGAAAACCATTCATCTTAGCCAACCTACAGTTAGTTTCTAAATTTCACATTCTTAGGGAAAGGTTCCCATTAATTTTATCAAAGATAAATTCTTTTAAATTTATTCTTTAATCTTCCTTTGAATATCACTTCAAACTAGTCGGGATTAACGAACCTTACCGAAGTAATCATTTGTTTTAATTTCCCCATCCCAACCTATTCATCCCATGAAGTAAAACTGGTCATACTTCATATCTAACACCACGGTGTTATCGGTAAATTCAATTACCATTTCACGTTCAAATATAATTCAAAGATATAACTATTGCCTGGAGCAGAACTGGTGATACTCCATTCACGATCTTTTCAATCTAATTAAAGATTCATTTAAACTCCACTTAGTTTTAATCCTTGAATGGGTTAAAGAATCAGTGTCATTTAAAACACGGTTCACGATAAACCCCAAAATCACATCGCATTCAATCGGTCCCTAACCGTAAATTAGCAAGTGAGCAATTCCTTAAGTATTAACCCCGAAGGCCGAAACCAACATCAGATCAATACCCCAGAAACCATTCAACTTAACTAATCTCCAGTTAGTTTCTGATTTTCTTAATTCCTTTTTGGGTCTAAGAACAGTATTATTGAAGATACCGTTCACGACAACCCAAAATCATATTCTATTAATTATCGGGTTAAAGAACAAGTGTTATCTAAAACACTGTTCACGATAAACCCAAAAATCAATACTAATTCAATTCCAATTAAATATTATTTAATTGGTACACTTCATTAAATCTAAATAAAAAGATTTAATCTTTCTCTCAACTGGGTTCAAGAATAGTGTTAATGAAGACACCATTCACGACAAACCCAAATCACATTTGATATTCAACACAAGGCTCTGAATAGAAAATATATCGACTTATATTCAATATCAAATTCTACGATGAACAAATATCGTATTGGAAATAAAGATATATATATATATATATCTTTCAAATTTCCATAACAACATCTGTATAATCACGAAATCCAACATCGAACTATTACAAAGATGATTTCGATTCAAATCCATTCCAATTCAATTATTGGAAATCCTGGTTATTTTCAAAACCATTTCTAATCCAATTTGTTTATTTTAAAAATAAACAAATTATTATTCTAGTTCAAAACTAGTTCATTTCGATAAAAATCTATTTTTATCTTTTCAAATACGAAGTTTTTCATCCCAATTCTTCCCAAATCATTTCTTATGATTTTACACAAATTATTACTATTTTTAATAATTTTATCAAGGCCCGTAAAGTCGATTTCCATCAATGACCATCGAACTGCACTTACAGCGACCTTTTCCAAATTTGATTTGGACATAATTCCAAATCCAACCGTTAGATTTTTGATTTCCAATATTCGTTAGAAAGCTCTTTTCGATACGAACCCAACGGTTCCGATTTTAGGAGAATCCGACGGTCGGATCTCCCGCAATATCCATTCGAAGTCAATGGTCGAAATTCGCGAACCGCCGCGGCGCGTTCTATTCAGGCCATTATGTTATATATATAATATATATAATATATACTTCGTCGATTTCCTTTTAAAACGTATTTTTATAATTCATTTTAAATTCGTTTTCAAAACGATTTCAACTTCATTTCTAATTCAAATCAAAATTGAATTTTTCCTTATAAATTCGTTTTAAATTCATTTCAAATTGATTTCAATTCAAATTGATTTCAATTCAAATTGATTTCTAATTCAATTTCAGTTCGTTTTCAATTCAATTCAATTTCAATTCGAATTCATTTATATTCAATTTCAATTCGAATTCATTTATATTCAATTTCAATTCGAATTCATTTATATTCAATTTCAATTCGAATTCATTTCTATTCAATTTCAATTCGAATTCATTTCTATTCAGTTTAATTCGAATTTCAATTCTTTTCAAAATATCAGATTTTGAAATCACTTTCGATATTCATTATAAAATGAATAAAATCGATATAAATATCGTTCACGTCAAAATGTCATCAATCTAATCAACATGGCTTCATATATTTCTATTTTCAAATATTTCTATTTCAAATATTTCTTTTTCAAAACTGGAATGAGGCCCAATCAATTACCATATAATGTTTATTATATGGATTTTCTACAACACATGTATACAATAACAACGATGAATAATCAACCATCATCCAAAGTGCATTCTACACTGTATAAGCATCGAATATAAATATTTAACGCTTATAACAGTCTGTCAATCAATCGATCGACATACAGCTAACTATTGGGATTAGTGTATGTCATATATCACCCCAATACCTGTGTGGGGTTTTCAAACAATCAAACACAGATTTTATTTGTGCAGTTGGGCGATGTGTAAAATTTATCGTCCCAATCAATTATCAGTCAAATGTGTGTATATAAACAAATCGTCTGATTTGTTTACATTTATTTCATTTCAAATACACGTTAAAAATTCTATATTTAACTATAAAATATTTTCCACTATAAAATATTTTATTTCATTTCACATCACATCACACAATCAACTACACATCAAAATCAAACAAACAAGCATACAAGCCGTCCATGGTCTGTGGACGACGGGTGTCGGGTGCTACTAAACACCGTCTGCATCCTAGTATATATTTCAACTAGAAATAAATTTAAAAGTGAGGAGTTCTCACAGAGGGTTCCACTCCGCCGTGCTTTGCTGTTGAACTGCTGAACATCTGGATTTGTTGAAATTCCAATTCAGTTCTTTTCACGCTGTTCACAATAAAAATAATATTTTTATCACTTCATTTCAATAAATAAAAATTCTATTTTATTCCTACTTCATATATATTTACAACGCTTATTTCTATATAAAAATTATATTTTTATATTTCTACTTCTTATATAAAGATCGAATTTTTATTACATCGCTATAAAAATCACATTTTTATTTCAACATATATATAATAAAGATCAAATTTTTATCGCTACTTCATATATATTAAAAATCGAATTTTTATCTATATAAAAATCTCACTTATATTTTAAACAAAATCAATTCTTTATATTTTAAAAGTCTAATCTTCCTTCTTCATTCACATAATAGAAAAATTCGATCTTTTTATTCTTCATTCACATAATAAAAATTTGATCTTATTATTCTTCTTATATAAAAATCTCCCTTTTTATACCCATGTTTCATATATAAAAATCTCCTTTCTATCGCTATATATATATAAAAAAATCAAGTTTTTATATAAGCAAAAATTGAATTTTTTATAATACTTTAAAAATCAAACCTTTATAAAATATTGTATACAACAAAAATTGGATTCTTATTATTAAATAGCATAAAAAAATATCAAGAAAAACACACCTTCTTTTCCTTGCCAAAAATTGATTTTTCTGTTGTAGGAGGGCCCCACGGTGGAGATGACGGCTGGAGATGGTGGCTGCGAGGTGTTGGAGCTAGGGGGAGGTCGCGATTGGGTAGGGGAGAAGCGGTGGGGTCAGGGTGGCCTGGGCGGCGGGTTCCTGCTCGAGACGGAGGGGCGCGAGGGGTTCAAAACAGCGGAGGAGAGAGCAATGGAAGGGGAGAGTGGGGTGAAGCCAGCGTAGTCGGCGGAGGTCGGAGGGCGAACGGTGGTGTGGAGGCGCCAGGCGACGGGTTTAGATCTAGGGCTTTTATTATTTGGATCGGGTTGACTGAATGAGGGAGGTGAGAGAAGAGGGAATGTTTTTTTATTTAAATATATATATAATTTATTATTTTTAACTTCAAAAAGGTAACTTTTTATTTCGAAATCAAAATCGAACCCACCGACTGTCACCCCTAGCTATTTACCCCCATTTCGAACAAAATGGGATATGTTTCGTAACCCAATTTGGCTATTACAATCAGCTTTCGCTTAATTTAAAATATAAATCTATATATTCTATTTTAAACGTACATTTCAATTTACGGGGTCCACATACGAACTCGAAAAATTCAATAAAAATATTTTCTAGCTTCGTATTGACGATTCGGTCCTAAAAAAACTAGTTTCATCGAATTCTGAGACCGTTGGAAAAATAGCCATTTTCCAGTCGATTAAAGTGTACTGAAACTAGTCAAACGCGTTTTCCTTTGCCACGCTCACATATTGATTCTAAAAATTTAAGAAATTTGAAATCTAGCAATAATTTGACATCGCGGATCCAACTAAAGTGGTTTCGTCGAAATCCGAGGTCGTTTGCAAAATGGCTATTTTTAAGGGCCGAAATTCCATAGCGACTATTCTGAATTTTCAACTGGACATATCTTTTGATTCCCGCTATGAAATTTTGATTTTTCGGATTCGTTGGAATGATATTCACAATTAGTTTCTATTATTTTTGGTTTCACTAAAATCCGGTTTATATTGCACCCGATACGTTCAATTGAAATTTGAAATCGAATTATCGAACTACCGCGCCATTTTCAATTCCTTTTTTATATATAAATAAATATTTATATTCTAACGACGACATATATAAATATATATGTTCGAATTCTATTCAAAATAAATTTTCGTCGTTATTATTTAAAATAATTCATTTTAAATATTCAAAATCCTCTAAAATTGCCAAAATAAAAATTTTAAATTGGCCCAGGTTTCCGGGTTATTACAGTACACCCATTTGATTGTTATTGATTGGGACGATAAATTTTATGCATCGCCCAACTGCAAAAATAAAAATCTATGTTTGTTGATTTGAATCCCCACACGGGTATTAGGATGATATTTGACGTACACTAATCCCGATTGTTTAGTTGTGTGTCAATCGATGGGTTGACAGACTGTGTAAGCGTTAATTATTTATATTTAATGCTTATGCAGTTGTGTGGTGCACTCTGGATGGTGGTTGATGATTTGTCGTTGCTATTATATACATGTGTTGTAGGGAATCCATATAATTAACATTATATGGTAATTGATTGGGCCTCATTCCAATTGGGAAAAATAAGGAATATTATAAAAATATTCATGTGTTGTATAAAAATATAAATTCATGTGTTGAATAGAATAAATATTCATGTGTTGAATAGTATAAATATTCATGTGTTGAATAAAAATATATATTCATGTGTTGAAGAAAATATTCATTTGTTGAATAGAATAACGAAGTTATTGAAATATTGTAACGACCCGTAGTCTACGCATCATAGGATCGTAGAATATTTATTTCTTTCACATACGAAGTCGTATGGTCATGTAACTTTGGGAGATGACTATTGGGGTCATTTCCCATGTTCATGATTTTTCCCGATTTTTAAATGACCATTTTACCCCTAGTTAGCACTGTTTTGGCCATAACTTTTGACTGGAAATGAATTTTGACATGAAATCACTTCCATTAGCTCCGGATGATGGTTTCTCTTTCCGTAGAGTGGTCACATTAGCCAAACGGACTTACCGTTTGGGAGATATGGCTGAAACAAGTTTCAGATGGTGAAAAGCAGCTTAATTGGGCTTAACCGGGTGATTAGCAGCTAGGCCCAGAGGGGAATTTCGGGTTTAGAGGTATAGGAGGACTGATTAGGGTTAGGTTATCACTTTCATTTCAGTTTTGAGCCGCCACAAACCTTCTTGAGACCTTAGCAATGGCTTCCATCCTCTAAAACCATTCCAAAACACATTTTTAGTGAAGATTAAGCCTAAACTACATCAAAACAAGGCCAAATAGCAACAAAGCAAGGTTGGAGCTGCTGCTACACATAGGAATTCGACCCAAACAGAGATATTTCAGATTTGGTGTTCTATTTTGTGGCCAAGGTGAGTGATAGCATCGTTTTGACACTAATTACAGTTAATTAAGGGTAATTAGTGAAGATTAGCGAATTTATACGTAAATAAATTCTGGAAAAATTCTTAAAATTCTAAAATAATGTTTTAAGGCTCTGTTAGGAATTTGGGTTAATTTCGATGTGTTTTGCTAATCGTATGCTTAAACATGATTAAGAGGGATTATAGGAAAATGTGAGGTTTTGGCCACTTTTGATCCATTTTGATTCATTTAAATTGTTGTTTGTTGCTTGTGGTTGCTGTTATATGTTGCTATGACTCTTTGGTATGCTTTGTGATTGATTCCAATAGTTAGATTGGTCGAAAACGCCGTCGAGAGGCGTATAAACAGTTGCTGGAAAGTTGCAGAAAACTGCAGGGTATTTAACCGGATCGGATCGGATAAGGGAGACCCGAACCGAACCGATGTAAGGACTCCGACCCGATCCGCTGAAAGATGGTGAGCACGAATCGATGGAGGCTATACTACCTGAACCCCCTCCACGAGATGATGACCAAAGGAGATCTTGATTCGTAGCACCACGCCACGATCCGACCCGCTTGCACGATCTGAATCCCTCGTGACCAGAAAGTGCGACCCGAACTAGTGATGGCGATGCGACTTGGAGACTCCGACCCGACCCGTGTAGTCACTTTCGAACCGAACCGAGCACCACGAGACGACCCGAACCGGAGTTATGCACTGGAGGGGGCCGCCACGACCTGAGGATCACGATCCGATGGAGATGGGGAACTTGAACCGACCCGACCTGGGGAAGCTCAACACGACCGATCCGAACCAGAATGGTGCGATCCGACCCGGACTGAAGAGCTGATGGCACGACCAGTGGATACGATCCGATCTGAAGCAAGAGGAGGAGGCCCGAACCGATCCGGTGATGACTGAGAACCCGAGATGCAAAGGTAGTCCAAAGGGAAGTTAGAGCTCAGGATCCAGATGGGAACCAACGAGTTCACTTCATGAGTTCGGCTTTGCTGCGGGACGCGTGTCAAGGAGTTATCGACGTCTATAGCTTTGGACCACTATGGTAGGAGGTACGAAGGCGGATTCAGGGCCATTATGGCATCGGTAGAACCAAGGGCTACGACCAATGAAGTGGGTCATTGAAATGTTTGGTCATGACTCCAAGTGTTTGGCTTGGTCACAGCAGGGTTTCTACAAGTCGGGATTCGTCGTTACCTCATTTTGTCTAGTGTTCCAAAGTGGTAGATGTCGTACGCTTTACGCACTGAGTGAGAGATGTGAGGATGGTTGCTATGGATGATTTGTTTGCTATCATTGTGACATGCACACCCCACCCCCGTATTCTTACATTATTTATTATGGCACCTTGGAGTATTGTACGGTATGTGGTACTAACTCTTTGGTTGCAGGTCCAGGTTCAGGTATGGTTTAATGTACCTGTTATTACTCTATTTAGATGCTTATCGCTCATACCAGGCTTTATGTCTGACCCAGAGTTTTATGTCTCCTCTTATTACTCTGGGTGCTCACACGAGCAGACTAGAGACAGGTTAGCTGGTGATGCACGGGTAGATGATCCGGAGACGAGCAGGAGGCTTCCACGTACTATATACATAATATTCTCCCTGTGTGGTTGAAGATCACTGCTTGGGCATTGTTGGTGTATCTTCTACTTTAGCTTTCTTTTGTTTAGAGACAGTAAATTTGGAAAATTGTAATAAGCTGTATATGGATTTCCGCTGCTCTGATGATTGATGTTGATTTTAGTTATCAGCTTATGCACTGTCTCGCCTGTTTTATGTCAAGTATGTTATTATTATATTTTATCCCATGCGCTGTGAGACATTCTACAGGTTCCTTGATTAGTTCATTCTCTTCTTTCTTTTCTTCTGACGACCGTTCTGTGCTAGCTAGGCATGTGTACAGCGCACTTTCGGAGGAAATGCAGGCTGGTGTGGGACGGGCCGTCACACTTGGTATCAGAGCTCTAGGTTGCGTAGTTAACCTAGGGAAGTTATCAGGGAGAGATAATACATGTATACGAGAGAGCGTATTTGTGATTACTTTGGTTTTTAAAAGCTATATATATATATACTATTAGTGGTATAAGGATGAAATCGTACAGCACTAGCACCACTATGGAGTCGTTAATCGTTTCCTTTTTCAGATTGACGATGAGCCGATATACTAGAGGTGCTGGTAGGGGAGCCAATAATGGGAATGCTGCTGACATGAGGACGATGTTTACTGACCTCATGAGAGAGATGCTTAGAGATGTACAGAGGGCAGCTCCCAATGGTGGAAATGGTGGTGGTCCAATGGTGCAGGCGCCAAGAGTCGACTTCGCCAAGCTGAATAAGGATTATACTAGCCTTGGTGGGAAGCCGTTCCACGGAACGGAGTCGGCTACGGATGTTCAGGATTGGTTGGATAGTTGCGAACGTATCTTCGAGGATTTGGGTATCGAGGATGCGATGAAAAGAAAGCTAGCGTCCCGTCAGCTGCAAGGGCGGGCAATGAATTGGTGGAATGCTATAAGGGCAGCTACTCCCGAAGATCAGATTACTTGGGAGCAGCTTAAGGCTCGCTTTAGTGAGAAGTTCATTCCGGCTGCTCAGAAGTCAATGCTGTTTAAGAAATTCCAGGAGCTCAAGCAGAATGGCAGAGCTGTCTCGGAGTATATTGCTGAATTTGACACTTTGTCAAAATATGGGTTATCTCTTATTGACACTGCCGAGAAAAAGAATGAGAAATTCATAACTGGTTTGGATCAGTATTTGGGGGAAAAACTTATTAACCACATCGATGAGACGTTTGAATCGATTGTGGGGAAAGCGTTAAGATCAGAAAGTCTCTACCCTAAGTCGAAGACTGAGGTTGCATCCGCAGATGAGCCAAAGCCACAAGCTAGTGGTGGAGGCAAAGGCGGTTCCCAGAATAAGAGAAAGCAGAATCAGGCTAAGGATGGCCAGAAGAAAAAGAATAAGCAGGATGTGGAGTGCTTCAGCTGTGGTAAGAAGGGCCATTATGCTAGTAATTGTCGGGCCAAGCCAGCGGATAGGAAGTGCTTCAAGTGTGGCCAAATGGGACATCACAAGGACAAGTGTCCACAGCCCCCTAAAGAAAAGCAAATGGTGAAAGCATATGCCCTTAATGCTATTCCCTCTTCGTCGAATGCCCCAACTGCGGCGGAGAAGGGAAAGAATGTCGTCATTCAAGGTATGCTTTCTGTTTATGATGTTCCCGTTAGAGTTTTGTTTGATACCGGAGCTTCCAGTTCTTTCATATCTAGTGACCTGGTAGATAGGTTGGGATTGGAGCCCGAGATTGTCGATAGACCTTTAGTAGTGACGAACCCGATTGGTGGTTCGACTAGCCTTAGCATGATTTGTCGTAATGTGGTCTTATCGAGTCATGGATGCATGTTTGTTTGTGATTGCTTTGTTTTGGGCTTTACTGGGTTTGGCATTATTTTGGGAGTAGATTGGCTCCAAAGATACGGGGTGGTGGTACACTGTGAGGGCTTGTTGGTGACAGTTAGAGCGGATGATGGGCGGAGGATAGTGTTTGGTGGTCTACCCAGTAAGGGGGAATTGGCTAGTTTTCTAAACTCCCTTGACATTCCGCATAGTGAGTTGTCAGGTTTGCCCGTGGTTGGCCAGTATCCGGAGGTTTTCGAAGAAGTGACCGGACTTCCACCACACCGAGAGATTGAGTTCCGTATTGATTTGGTAAAGGATGCCAGGCCTATAGTGATGCCACTTCGTCGTATGGCACCGAGGGAGCAGCGAGAGCTCGAGGTGCAAGTCAGCGATCTTTTGAAGAAGGGATTTATCAGAAGGAGTGTTTCTGAATGGGGAGCACCAGTTGTGTTTGCTACCAAAGCTGATGGTTCCCTTCTTTTGTGTGTAGACTACCGCGAGTTGAATAATGTGACGAGGAAGAACAAGTATCCTCTACCGCGGATAGATGATTTGTTCGATCAGTTGAGTGGCGCGAGAGTATTTTCTCAGTTGGATCTCGCGACAGGTTTTCATCAGCTTAGAGTGGAAGCTGAGAGTATAGCTAAAACGACATTTCGGACGCCGTCTGGGTTTTATGAGTGGTTGGTCATGCCATTCGGGCTGACCAATGCCCTAGCATATTTTGTGGATCTTATGAATAGGGTATTCAGAGATCAGTTGAATAAGTTCGTCCTTGTGTTTGTTGATGATATTTTGATCTATTCGAGGACAGAGGAAGAACACAAGGAACATCTAAGAGTAGCGATGGAGGTGTCGAGAAAACACCAATTGAAAGCCAAGTTTTCTAAGTGTCACTTCTGGAAGAGGGAAGTGAGGTTCTTGGGCCATGTTGTATCAGAGAACGGTATTGCCGTGGACCCAGCAAAGGTGGCTACGGTACAAGATTGGCCTACGCCCAAGAATGTAACAGATGTAAGAAGTTTCTTGGGATTAGCTGGATATTATCGTAAGTTTATCCAAGGTTTCTCCAAGATAGCAGCACCATTGACCCAGTTGACCAAGAAGAATCAAGCTTTTGTCTGGGATGAAAGGTGCGAGAATGCATTTAAAAGTCTAAAGGACAAGTTGACAAGCGCACCAGTGTTAGTCATTCCTAAGGGGGATGAAGAGATGACGGTATACACGGACGCCTGTGGTACCGGACTGGGTGCTGTATTGATGCAAGGCGGTAGGGTTGTAGCTTACGCCAGTCGACAATTGAAACCGCACGAGAGAAGATACCCTACCCATGATTTAGAATTGGCAGCGATCGTGTTCGCGTTAAAGATGTGGAGACACTATCTCTTGGGAGAAAGATTTGAGCTGTTTACAGATCATAAGTCGTTAAAGTATCTCTTCTCTCAGAAAGATCTGAATCTCCGTCAGCAGAGATGGTTAGAGTTCTTAGCTTCCTATGACTTTGACCTAGCATACACACCGGGAAAGGGCAATGCGGTGGCTGATGCATTGAGTAGAAGACATGCCAGCTTAGGGGCTATGTTCCTTGAATGGAAGCAACTGGAGTTTATCGCAGGGTTTGATTTCAGACCAAAGTGCGAATTGGATCCAGAAATGTTAGCAAGTTTGACGATCAGACCCACTTTGATTGAACGAATCGGCTCTAGTCAGAGGGACGATCCTAACCTATTGGAAATCATCTCCAAGTTAGAGATGGGTATCGATGAGGAGATGAACAAGTATGGGCTTGATCGAGATGGATGGCTTAGAAAGAATGGAGAGCTTGTTGTACCCAATGCCAATGGATTGAGGGATGAAGTGCTTAGAGAATGTCATCACTCAAAGCTGACTATACACCCCGGTGGTAACAAGATGTATCGAAATATGAAGCAGACTTACTACTGGGAAGGGATGAAAAGAGACGTTGGGAAGTTTATATCCAAGTGCATGAATTGCCAGCTAGTTAAAGCCGAGCAAAAGAAGCCTAGTGGGTTGTTACAGCCCTTAGAAATTCCCGAATGGAAATGGGAGCAAGTCTCGATGGATTTCATCGATGGTTTACCAAGGACTAGATCGGGATATGACAGCATTTGGGTAATTGTAGATCGACTGACTAAAAGTGCAAGGTTTATACCAGTCAAATCGACCAGAACGGCAGCTAAGTTAGCAGAATTGTATATGAAGTGGGTAGTGAGATTTCATGGAATACCTAAAGGCATTGTGAGCGACCGAGACCCGTTGTTCACTAGTGGGTTTTGGAAGAGCTTACAAGAGGCTCTAGGGTCAGAGTTAAATCTCAGTACCGCATATCATCCTCAGACCGACGGTCAGACGGAGAGGGTGAACCGTATTTTGGAAGATCTCTTGAGAGCATGTATATTGGATTTTGGTGGATCATGGGATGACCATTTGCATCTAGTAGAGTTTGCATATAATAATAGCTACCAATCCAGTATCGGTATGGCTCCATTTGAAGCTTTGTACGGAAGACCATGCAACTCACCATCATGTTGGATAGAGACTGGCGAGAAGTTTATGCTTGGACCAGATGTGGTGAGGGAAACTTCAGATAAAATCAAGACCATTCAACAACGAATGAAGGCTGCCCAAGATAGGCAGAAGAGTTATGCCGATAAAAGGAGAAGAGACTTAAAATTCTCCGTTGGCGACTTGGTGTTTGTCAAGATTTCTCCGTTGAAGAGCGTAATACGATTTGGCAGGAGAGGCAAGTCGGCACCAAGATTTGTTGGCCCATTCCCTGTTCTTGAACTAGTCTGGAATTTGGCATATAGAATTAACTTACCGGAGAAGATGGCGGGAGTTCACAACGTATTTCATGTTTCCCAACTAAGGAAGTTCGTTCACGACTCAGATATGACTATTTCACCTGATCAGTTGGAGGACTTCGAAGTAGAACCCGAGGCGGTTGGGAACCGCAAGCCGGCCCGTATTGTCGAGTACGACATGAAGCAACTTCGAAGGAAGGCGGTGAAGCTAGTCAAGGTACAGTGGAGCGAGGACGAGAGTGATTGTACTTGGGAAACAGAGGAGGACATAAGGAAGAAGTATCCAGAACTCTTTGTCTGGTAAGATTTTGACTTCGATTTAGTTTTTCCGCATGCTAGGATAGGCTTGTTTGCTTGTTTTGCATATTTGATTGTTGTATATGGTTGTTAGGCATGCGGGATCCCTTGTATGTTTTGGGTTAAGGAATTTCGGGGGCGAAATTTCTTAAGGGGGGGAGAGTGTAACGACCCGTAGTCTACGCATCATAGGATCGTAGAATATTTATTTCTTTCACATACGAAGTCGTATGGTCATGTAACTTTGGGAGACGACTAATGGGGTCATTTCCCATGTTCATGATTTTTCCCGATTTTTAAATGACCATTTTACCCCTAGTTAGCACTGTTTTGGCCATAACTTTTGACTGGAAATGAATTTTGACATGAAACCCCTTCCATTAGCTCCGGATGATGGTTTCTCTTTCCGTAGAGTGGTCACATTAGCCAAACGGACTTACCGTTTGGGAGATATGGCTGAAACAAGTTTCAGATGGTGAAAAGCAGCTTAATTGGGCTTAACCGGGTGATTAGCAGCTAGGCCCAGAGGGGAATTTCGGGTTTAGAGGTATAGGAGGACTGATTAGGGTTAGGTTATCACTTTCATTTCAGTTTTGAGCCGCCACAAACCTTCTTGAGACCTTAGCAATGGCTTCCATCCTCTAAAACCATTCCAAAACACATTTTTAGTGAAGATTAAGCCTAAACTACATCAAAACAAGGCCAAATAGCAACAAAGCAAGGTTGGAGCTGCTGCTACACATAGGAATTCGACCCAAACAGAGAGTATTTCAGATTTGGTGTTCTATTTTGTGGCCAAGGTGAGTGATAGCATCGTTTTGACACTAATTACAGTTAATTAAGGGTAATTAGTGAAGATTAGCGAATTTATACGTAAATAAATTCTGGAAAAATTCTTAAAATTCTAAAATAATGTTTTAAGGCTCTGTTAGGAATTTGGGTTAATTTCGATGTGTTTTGCTAATCGTATGCTTAAACATGATTAAGAGGGATTATAGGAAAATGTGAGGTTTTGGCCACTTTTAATCCATTTTGATTCATTTAAATTGTTGTTTGTTGCTTCTGGTTGCTGTTATATGTTGCTATGACTCTTTGGTATGCTTTGTGATTGATTCCAATAGTTAGATTGGTCGAAAACGCCGTCGAGAGGCGTATAAACAGTTGCTGGAAAGTTGCAGAAAACTACAGGGTATTTAACCGGATCGGATCAGATAAGGGAGACCCGAACCGAACCGATGTAAGGACTCCGACCCGATCCGCTGAAAGATGGTGAGCACGAATCGATGGAGGCTATACTACCTGAACCCCCTCCACGAGATGATGACCAAAGGAGATCTTGAATCGTAGCACCACGCCACGATCCGACCCGCTTGCACGATCTGAATCCCTCGTGACCAGAAAGTGCGACCCGAACCAGTGATGGCGATGCGACTTGGAGACTCCGACCCAACCCGTGTAGTCACTTTCGAACCGAACCGAGCACCACGAGACGACCCGAACCGGAGTTATGCACTGGAGGGGGCCGCCACGACCTGAGGATCACGATCCGATGGAGATGGGGAACTTGAACCGACCCGACCTGGGGAAGCTCAACACGACCGATCCGAACCAGAATGGTGCGATCCGAACCGGACCGAAGAACTGATGGCACGACCAGTGGATACGATCCGATCTGAAGCAAGAGGAGGAGGCCCGAACCGATCCGGTGATGACTGAGAACCCGAGATGCAAAGGTAGTCCAAAGGGAAGTTAGAGCTCAGGATCCAGATGGGAACCAACGAGTTCACTTCATGAGTTCGGCTTTGCTGCGGGACGCGTGTCAAGGAGTTATCGACGTCTATAGCTTTGGACCACTATGGTAGGAGGTACGAAGGCGGATTCAGGGCCATTATGGCATCGGTAGAACCAAGGGCTACGACCAATGAAGTGGGTCATTGAAATGTTTGGTCATGACTCCATGTGTTTGGCTTGGTCACAGCAGGGTTTCTACAAGTCGGGATTCGTCGTTACCTCATTTTGTCTAGTGTTCCAAAGTGGTAGATGTCGTACGCTTTACGCACTGAGTGAGAGATGTGAGGATGGTTGTTATGGATGATTTGTTTGCTATCATTGTGACATGCACACCCCACCCCCGTATTCTTACATTATTTATTATGGCACCTTGGAGTATTGTACGGTATGTGGTACTAACTCTTTGGTTGCAGGTCCAGGTTCAGGTATGGTTTAATGTACCTGTTATTACTCTGTTTAGATGCTTATCGCTCATACCAGGCTTTATGTCTGACCCAGAGTTTTATGTCTCCTCTTATTACTCTGGGTGCTCACACGAGCAGACTAGAGACAGGTTAGCTGGTGATGCACGGGTAGATGATCCGGAGACGAGCAGGAGGCTTCCACGTACTATATACATAATATTCTCCCTGTGTGGTTGAAGATCACTGCTTGGGCATTGTTGGTGTATCTTCTACTTTAGCTTTCTTTTGTTTAGAGACAGTAAATTTGGAAAATTGTAATAAGCTGTATATGGATTTCCGCTGCTCTGATGATTGATGTTGATTTTAGTTATCAGCTTATGCACTGTCTCGCCTGTTTTATGTCAAGTATGTTATTATTATATTTTATCCCATGCGCTGTGAGACATTCTACAGGTTCCTTGATTAGTTCATTCTCTTCTTTCTTTTCTTCTGACGACCGTTCTGTGCTAGCTGGGCATGTGTACAGCGCACTTTCGGAGGAAATGCAGGCTGGTGCGGGACGGGCCGTCACAAATATATATAGCCGTGTTGATTAGATTGACGCCATTTTAACGTGAATGATATCTATATCGATTTTATTCATTTTTATAATGAATATCGAAAAGGAATTGATTTCAAAATCTAATGCTTTGAAAATATTATCATTTGTATATCGATGATATGGAATATTCAATTTTGATTTGAAATTGAATAGGAAGTTGGAATCGTTTTGAAAACGAATTTTAAGAGATTTATAAAATACGTTTTAAAAGGAAGTCGATGAAATATATATAAAAAATATATATATATATATATTATAATATAATGGTCTGAATAGAACGCGCCGCGCTGCGGTAGTTCGCGAATTTCGACCATTGACTTCGAATTGATATTACGGGAGATCCGACAGTCGGATTCTCCTAAAACCGGATCCGTTGGGTTCGTATCGAGCTTTCTAACGAATATTAGAGATTTGAAATCTAACGGTTGGATTTGGAATTATGTCCAAATCAAATGTGGAGAAGGTCGCTATAAGTGCAGTTCGATGGCCGTT
>JASFAX010001571.1:0-50075 GCA_030737875.1 Allium sativum
TATATATCAAAGTTATGAATTTGAAAAGCTAATCAACAAATTGATTGATGGTTGTGTTGTTTGATTATTGGTTGATTAACTAAATGTTGAACCTTTAGCCAAATTGAACCCAATAGTGAGTTTTATTGAAAATTAATCGCATTTGCATGCATATACATGTACTTACATTGAACAGGTCATAGCAAGGAGGCTAGAGAAGAGGAATAAAATTGTTTTCCCGACAAATAAGTACATGTTTATCATATTTCTTGGGTTTTTGATAAGAGCCGATTGGCTAGCCGCTTGGCCGTTTCTTTTTCTTTTTGGATTGGTGAGGGCCATGGGAGGCTATTTGAAATATCCCGAAGCTCCCGGTGCAGGGGAGGTTATGACGAAATTTTTCGAAAATTTAAGGTGTTAGCCAAATTTTTGAAAAATTTGAAAAGTTCTTATTAACTGAAAAGTTGAGGAACTTAAGCCATATTGAAAGTTGAGTTGGTTTGTAAAAAAACTTTCAGCTTCGTTCCTTTTCGGGGACGAAAAGTTTTAAGTGGGGAGATTGTAATAATCCGGAAATCTGAGCCAATTAAAATTTTTTATTTTGGCAAATTTAATGAATTTTGAATATTTAAAATGAATTATTTTAAATAATAACTACGAGAAATTCATTTTGAATGGAAATAGAACGTATAAATTTATTTGAATCGACGTTAGAATATAAATATTATTTATAATTATAAAAGGAATTGAAAATGGCGCGGTAGTTAGAAAATTCGATTTCAAATTTCGAATGAATGTACAGGATTCAAAATAATCCGGATTTTAGCGAAACTAAAAATATTAAATCTATTTGAAAATATTTTTCCAACGAATCCGAAAAATCGAAATTTCATAGCGGGAATCAAAAGTTACGTCCAGTTGAAAAATAATAAGAGTCGCTATGGAATTTTGAGCCCTTAAAAATGGAAATTTTGCAAACAACCTCGGTTTTCGACGAAACCACTTCTGTTGGATCCGCGATGTCAAGTTATTGCTAGGTTTCAAAATTCGTAATTTTCTGAATCAATATGTGAGCGTGGCAAAGGAAAATGCGTTTGACCAGTTTTAGTTGATTTTAATCGACTGGAAAATGGCCATTTTTCAAATGTTCTCAGAATTCAATGAAATTAGTTTTGTTAGGACCGTGTCGTTAATACGAAGCTAGAAAATATTTTTCAGGAATTTTTAGAGTCAGTATGTGGTCCCGGTAAATTGAAATGTGCGTTTAAATTGAATATATAAAGATTTATACTTTAAATTCAATGGAAACTGATCATAATGGTCGAATTGGCTTGCGATACATATCCCATTGTGTTCGGAATGGGGGTAATTGGCTAGGGACGACAGTCGGTGGGTTCGATTGGGGATTCGAATAAAAAGTCAACCTTAGGTGGAATAAAATATATATAATATAAAATAAATTATAAAATCCCTTGTAAACCCCACCATTCTCTTTCAGATCTGAAATCAAAAATGAAGAAGAAAAAGAAAAAAAATGTGCTCTTCCTCCTCATGACATACGCCATCGCCACCACCGTGCCCTGCTCCGACCTCCGTCGACCGCCCTCCCCTTCCCTCTCTCTCTTCCGCGCCTCTTCCCCTCTTTCCCCCTCCTGACTTAGCCATGACCCCCCCCCGAACCCGCACCCCCCTGTTTGGATCCACCACCGGAAAACCCTAGGCCCCACCTCTGTCCCGTCGCACTCACCACAGCCACCTCGAGCCCCTCTTCCTCCTTTTGAACAGCGAGAACCCCCCTTCAGATCGGAATCCGTGGATCCGAGCAGTCTCCGGCCGAGCTCAGCCTCCGTCGTCGCTGCACCGACACACCCTGAACACCGTGAGTATTTATTTCATTTATATTTATTCATTGGATTAAAAATGCGATTTTTATAATATATGAATAACGAGATAAAAATATGATCTTTATATAAAGTAGCGAATATAAAAATTTGATTTTATATATTTGAAGAAGCGATAAAAATATGATTTTTATATTATAGAAAGAATAAAAATATGATTTTTATATTATAAAAGCAATAAAAATATGATTTTTATATTATAGAAAGAATAAAAATATGATTTTTATATCATAGAAAGAATAAAAATATGATTTTTATATTATAGAAAGAATAAAAATATGATTTTTATATTATAGAAAGAATAAAAATGTGATTTTCATATATAAATTAGTGTTGTTAAAAATATGATTTTTAAAATATATATAGCGTTGTTAAAAACATGATTTTTAACATATACCGCGTGAAACAGATCTCGTTGGAAATGCAATGAAGATTTTCTACATAAGAAGAGTCGTGGCATTTGGTTTAGCTTCTAGGTGAGAATTCTCACTTTTATTTCTATTTATAGTTTTAAATATATACTAGGATGCAGACGGTGCTTAGCAGCACCTGACACCCGTCGTCCACAGACCATGGACGGCTTGTTTGTTTGATTGATGTGTTGTGAAAATTGATTATGTGATTGGAGTTGAAATAAAATATATATTCATGTGTTGAAATCAATTATATATTCATGTGTTGAAATAAAATATATATTCATGTGTTGAAATAAAATATATGTTCATGTGTTGAAATCAAATATATTTTCATGTGTTGAAATAAAATATATATTCATGTGTTGAAATAAAATATATATTCATGTGTTGAAACCAAAATATATATTCATGTGTTGAAATAAAATATATGTTCATGTGTTGAAATCAAATATATATTCATGTGTTGAAATAAAATATATATTCATTTACAAATCGAACGATTTGTTTATGTACATCGATTTGACGGATATTGATTGGGACGATAAATTTTACACATCGTCCAACTGCACAAATAAAATCTGTGTTTGATTGTTTGAAACCCCACACGGGTGTTGGGATGAAATTAGACGTACAACAATCCCAATAATTAGCTGTATGTCGATCGATTGATTGACAAGCTGTTATAAGCATTGAATATTTATATTTGATGCTCATACAGTGTAGAATGCACTCTGGATGATGGTTGATTATTTATCGTTGCTATTATATACATGTGTTGTATGGAATCCATATAATTAACATTATATGGTAATTGATTGAGCCTCATTCCAATTTGGAAAATAAAGAATATTATAAAATGAAAATTCATGCGTTGAATGAAACAAAATTCATGTTTTGAATAGAATAAATAGTCATGTGTTGACGATACTCATGTGTTGAGAATATTCATGTGTTGAAACTTATCATGTGTTGAAAGAAATATAGATTCATGCGTTGAATAGAGAAAATATTCATTTGTTGAATAGAATAACGAAGTTATTGAAATATACAAAGCCGCGTTGAATAGATTGACGCCATTTTGATGTGAACGATGTTTGTATCGATTTTATTCATTTTTATAATGAATATAGAAAAGGAAGTGATTTCAAAATATAACGTTTTGAAAATATTATCATTTGTATATCGATGATGTGAAATATTCAAATTTGATAAGAAATTGAATATGAAGTTGAAATCTTTTTGAGAACGAATTTAAAACGATTTATAAAGGAAATCAATGAAATATATATAATAGATATGTTATATATACATATAATGGCCTGAATAGAATGCGCCGCGCTGCGGCAGTTCGCGAATTTCGACCATTGACTTCGAATGGATATTACGGGAGATCCGACCGTCGGATTCTCCTAAAACCGGAACCGTTGGGTTCGTATCGAAAAGAGCTTTCTAAGAATATTAGAGATTTGAAATCTAACGGTTGGATTTGGAATTATGTGCAAATCAAATTTGGAAAAGATCGCTGTAAGTGCAGTTCGATGGCCGTTGATGGAAATCGACTGTACGAGCCTTGATAAAATTATTAAAAATAGTAATAATTTGTGTAAAATCGTAATAAATGATTTGTAAAGAATTAGGATGAAAAACTCCATATTTGAAAAGACAAAAATAGATTTTTATCAAAATGAACTAGTTTTGAACTAAAATTATAATCCATTTATTTTTAAATAAATAAATGGGATTTGAAATGGTTGTAAAAATAACTAGAATTTTCAATATATATATATTGGAAATTGATTTGAATCAAAATAGTCTTTGGAATATTTCGATGTTGGATTTCGTGATTATACAGATATTGTTTGGAAATTTGAAAGATATATTTATATCGTTATTTCCAATACGATATTTGTTGGTCGTAGAATTTGATATTGAATATAAGCCGATATATTTTCTATTCAAAGCCTTGTATTTAATATCAAATGGGATTTGGGTTTGTCGTGAATGGTTGTCTTCATTAACACTGTTCTTAAACCCAATCGGGAAAATGATTAAATTTTTTATTTAGATTTAAGGAAGTGCACCAATCAAATGGTATTTAGTTGGAATTGAATTTGAATGTGATTTTGGGTTTATAGTAAACCATGTTTTAAATGACATTGGTTCTTTGACCCAGTTAAAGACGGGATACGATTTCCCAAGTTAATTAATCATTAATATTGATTTTTGGAAAGATTAAAACCAACTGGAGCTTTAATGGATCTTTAATTAGATTGGAGTGATCGAGAATGGAGTATCACCAGTTTTGCTCCAAGCGATAGTTAAATCTTTAATTAGAATTGAACGTGAAATGATAATTGAATTTACCGATAACATCATGGGGTTAGATATGAAGTATGACCAGTTTTACTTCATGGGATGAATATGTTGGGATTGGGAAATAAAATAAATGATTACTTCGGTGTGGTTCGCTAATCCCGACTAGTTTGAATTGATATTCAAAAGAAGATTAAAGAATAAATTTAAAGAATTTATCTTTGATAAAATTAATGGGAACCTTTCCCAAAGTATAAGAATATTGGAATAAAAGAATATTCTGAATTGGAATGAGGCGTATGTTTTTTTTTGTAACACTTATTTATTATATACGCGAGTTATTCAGAAAGACCGGGTTTATCCCATTCTGAATAACTGATTCGATGTGGTTTCGAGGATGAAGACGGTGGTTGATGACCAGAGGTCTTCACATCGTTTGGGTGATTACTGATGATCTTGATTGGGGTGTACACCCAAGAGGAGGGAATCAGTTGGTGATCGTCCAGACGTACTTGGAGATCGATGGATATGCGAGGTACAAGGTGCCTCCGGTTTCGTTCAGACCCAGAACGAACTTGTAAATGGACTGTGTGTTTGACATTGGATTTTATTCTATGTGATTGATTTCTATTAAATATATATATCTGTTTGGCGGCGGAGAATTTATTCTCTTGCTTAACGCCCTTCTCAAAGAAGTACGAGCTTAGGGGTTATATATTGATGGATATCAATCGCATGGAGTAAATTGCCTATGTGGCATGCCTAAGTGGCAAATGATCAAAGCTTCTGTTGAAAAGCAAAGTCTTGTAGTTGATGATCAAGGCACAACATGTGTGGCATAGCTTTGTATAGCGTTGATTCGCGAGCCTCACACCTCGGTTGTGAACCAAAAACGGGAGGGGACCTCAGGGAGGACATGCGTTTCTTTCTAGCTAGGGTGGTGTCAGTGACCTACCAGCCCTGACATTTATATTATTTTCACCTGTGTGGTTGTTGCTGTTGCGAGGCGCCTCGGATATATTGGTGACTGTGTGGAGCTAATGGAGTCATTTGGCACATTTACGCCCCAAAAGGCGGGGAAACGCAGTGTTCAGGCATTTTAATCCACATCGGTGGACCGGCCCTGTCGCTCCAAGGGTCGATGCGCTCTGACCCTGAGGTTCGGGCTAGAGAGTCTTGAAGCCGGCGAGGACGATCCCTTTCCTCGGTTCATAGATGGAAACCCAACTTCCAATACGTGACAATTGCGGTTTTGATTGTATACCTATATATGGCGACATAGTGGTATGGGGCACTTATGCCACCTATGATTGAAACTTATGATTGAAATTGTTTTGACACTATACACTTATAGTAATAATAAAACATGAAATTTCACGTACCAAGCATTCCTGGCTATTATAAGGTAAAAACCCTATCCTCCGGCTTGCATTGCATTGTGTGATGGGACCCGGGTCTTATAATAGCTTCATTGTTCTTTATTTAGCATTGCGCTGTTGTTTTATGCATTGGTATTCTTGGGAGGAAACCCCTTCCGTGTTATACGGCGTGGTCCCTTGATTTACCTAACTTTAAAATAAAGATTAATAACTGTTTTAGTTCTCACACCAGTCACATGACTGACCTGGAGTTTATTGTTTTAACTTAAACTCTGGGTGCCCTTATTTTGACACTGACAGCTAGTAGTTTTGGTTTTGCAGATTTATATTCACAGGATCCTGATTTACAGCTGGAACGATACTCGGAAAGCTCTATATCCGTGTATTACTTCTAGTTGTGTATTGTATTATTTTCCGCTGCTATGTAATGTATTGTAATCTCTGATATATTATATTGTATATTATTTGTTAATACTCTGTATATTCTTGTATTCTGATGAGTTGTTGTAATAAGCAATGAAACGTTCTTTTGTTCGCGTCCCGATGTGGCTTGTCCTCAAAGCAATCCGTGCTTTCCATATCGGCGAAGTTCGGGTCGTCTCAGATGAAATCCAAATTTTCTTTTCCATTAGAAAAATATACTTCACCAGCTCCGAACGTTTCTTGTTTCACTAAAATCCGGCTTAAAACGGATTCTGTATATCCGTTTAATGTTTCAATCACCAAATTACAAACTACCGTGCCATTTCGAGCTCGATTATAATACTAATATAATTATACGTTCAAACTTCGTTTAAATAATATATTCATTATTATAATTCAATTCTAAACTGAATTAAATATTATAATTAATCAAATTCACACAATATTGTGAATTCCACTATTTCCGACTATTTCGTAAATTAAATATATTATTCTATTATTTATATTAATTAAATATTCAATATTATTTAATTTTGGTCATTTAAATTACCAAACCATTATTTAAATAATTAAATAAATCATTTATTATCCGTAAAAATATGGATCGTTACAGGATATCTGTGTTGGGTGTCGAGTTTGAGTGCGACGCATTTGTGCTTGGGTTCATGGGCTATGATTTGATTCTGGGGATGGATTGGCTAGCCATATATGGTGCCATTCTGGATTGTGAGAGGTGGGTCGTTAGATTTTTGATTTTCCATGGGAGGACCCTCGAGATTTCTTGTGATCCTAAAGGGTCTGTCATGCTTAGTTTTTTAGTGTCTCTTGATGCATCTATTGATGATATATGATCTGTACCAGTAGTCTGTGAATATCCTGATGTTTTTGAGGAGGTTCGGGGCTTATCTCTAAGGCGTGAGATTGATTTTCATATATACTTGGTGGACAATGCAAAGTTAGTTGCATTGCATGTACGCCATATGGCTCCAAGAGAAAAGAGGGAGCTCAGCAAGCAAGTAGGGGGAGATACTTGAGAAAGGGTTTATTAGGCGAAGCATATCTGAATGGGGTGCTCCATAGTATTCGCTACTAAGGCGGATGGTTCTCTTCGCTTATGTGTGGATTATAGAGAGTTGAATAAACTCACTAAGAAAAATAGGCACCCACTTCCGAGGATAAATGATCTGTTTGACCAACTTGTTGGTGCATCTTTTTTCTCCCAGTTAGAATTGGCCATAGGGTTTCACCAGTTGAGGGTGGCCGAGGATAGTATAGACAAGCCTATTTTTAGAACTCCTGATGGTTTGTTCGAGTGGCTCGTCATGCCTTTTGGATTGACGGATGCACCCGCCCATTTTGTTGGTCTGATGAGTAGGGTGTTTCGGGAGTTTCTAAATATGTTTATTGTGGTCTTTGTTGATGACATCTTGATTTTCTTTAAAAGTGAGGAAGAGCATGCCCTACATTTGAGAGAGGTTATGAGAACTCTCTGTGCGCACCAGCTTAAGGCAAAATTCTTCAAATGGCATTTTTGGAGAAAGGAAGTGAGATTTTTAGTGCATGTGGTCTCTAAAGATGAGATGATCGTAGATCCCGCGAAGGTAGCTACAGTCCAAGATTGGCAGATCCCAAAGAATGCAATAGAGATGAGGAGTTTTCTTGGATTAGCGGGCTATTATAGGAGATTCATTAAGGACTTCACAAAGATATCAGCCCTACTCACCAGGCTGACAAAGAAGAATCTGATATTCTCTTGGGATATAGATTGTGACGATGCTTTTCAGCGATTGAAGAGAGCTCTGACAACAGCCCCAGTCTTGACCTTGCCCGATGGGAACAAAGTGTTTATAGTATACACTGGTGCATGTGGTACAAGGCATAGTGCGGTTCTGATGCAAGAAGGAAGAGTAGTATGTTATCGAGGAAGACAGCTAAGAATTCATGAGAAGAACTATCCTACCCATGACTTGGAGTTAGCTGCCATAGTATTCACGCTTAAGACATAGCGCCATTATGTACTAGGGGAGAGGTTAGAGTTGTACACCGATCATAAATCTCTCAAGTACTTGTTCTCGCAAAAGCACCTTAATTTAAGGCAACAAAGATGGATGGAGTTCCTAGAGTCCTATGATTTTGAGATTTCTTGTACCCCTAGAAAGGGTAATGTGGTGGCAGATGCATTGAGTAGGCAAAGGATGAAATTTAATCCTCTATTTGTGGAGAGGAAAAGCTTGGAGTTCATATCGACTTTTGATTGCAAACCCTCCACCGAGTTTACACTTGGTTTATTGCCATCGTTAGAGGTGTGACTTATTCTGTTGGACCAGATAGGGACTTCACAGCAAGAGGACCCACAGCTAGTAGATATCTTGGATAGACACAGTAAAGGTGGGACTTCTAGTCACCTCGGTAGATATTCCATGGACGATAGGGGGTGGTTGCGATGAGATGGACGACTTTGTGTTCCCTGAGTTGGGAGTCTGTTGAAGACATTCATTGAAGAAGCCCATCATTCTAGGATGACTATCCATCCAGGCGGTGATAAGATGTATAGAGATATAAAGAGTGTTTTCTTTTGGACTATGATGAAGAAGGATGTGGCAGAGTTTGTCTCTCAATGTTTGATTTGCCAGCATGTCAAAGCTGAGAAAAGGAAGCCTAGTAGTTTACTTCATCCTTTGGAAGTCACACAGTGGAAGTGTGAGAGTGTCTAGATGGATTTCATTGATGGTTTGCCTAGATCGAGGAAAGGCAACACCTGTATTTGGGTTATAGTGGACATGCTTACTAAGAGCACTCATTTCATCCCCGTTAAGAGTAAGAGGACGGTAGCATGGTTGGAAGCGGTTTATCTTCGCGAGATAGTCTGTCTGCATGGAGTACCTTCCAGTATTGTTAGTGATCATGACCCCATTTTCACCAATGAGTTTTGGAGGAGCTTGCAAGAAGTGTTAGGTACACAGTTGTGTTTGAGCACCGCTTATCGCCCACAGACCGATGGATAGACGGAAAGGGTGAATAGAGTCCTTGAGGATCTTTTAAGGCCGTGTATCCGAAATTTCGGAGGGACTTGGGTGGGAAGAGCATCTTCCTTTAGTAGAGTTCGCCTAAAACAACAGTTTCTAGGATAGTATTGGCATGGCACCCTTCGAATCATTGTACGGACCACCTGTAGATCACCAACTTATTGGTGGGAATCTACAGAAAGGCTTCTACTTGGACCTGAGATAGTCGGAGAAACTTCGAAAAAGACTGATCTCATCCGTAGGCGCATGAAGACAACTCAAGATAGGCAGAAGCCCTACGTAGATAAGAGAAGGACTGATATTGAGTTTGAGGTGGGAGATGTGGTTTTCACCAAGGTATCGCCTTTGAGGAATGTGGATCGCTTTGGATCTGTAGGTAAACTGGCACCAAGGTTTGTAGGGCCATTTCCCATAACAGAAAGGATTGGCCAAATGGCCTATAGAGTGAAGCTACAACAGAGACTGTTCGGAGTTCATGATGTTTTCCATGTTTCTCATTTACGGAAGTGTTTGCATGATACCGCAGAAGTAGTTGAGCCGAGTATGCTAGAGGAAGTAGAGATGGAACGAAAGACGACAGTTAGATGAGTTCCTACCTGTATTCTTGGATCAGAGGTTAAGAAGCTACAAAACCGAGAAGTTAAATTGGTGAAAGTACAGTGGGGAGATGACTAAGAGGATGCAACTTGGGGGAATGAAGATAAGATCCGCGCTTCATACCCTTTTCTCTTCAAGGTTATGTTCTTAACTTATTTTTCCAAAGCTTTTATTCATGCTCGTTTCCATCGTTTGAGTACATCCTATCAATCGAATCTTCGACCTTTAGGTAGGTAACCCACGATGTAAACATGTGTTTGATACATGTTATGTTTGATGGATGCAAGTGGATGCAAGTGGATGCAAGTGTTCGCTAGTGGTTGCTCGTGGATGCATACACACACATTAGGCACTAGATAAGCTCAATCACTCTTAATTTCATATGAATGTGTCCACATTTTTCCTCTTTTAATGGATTAAAATGGGTGTATCATCATATGGATGTTGCATTTGGATGAATGATTTCTGCACATATAGAACTTACATGTTACAGTAGGACTAGTTGCATACATGTTGGATTCATGCACTAACATACATTGCATTAAGGAGGTCAACTGAATCAGTCGACTGCCTGATCTTTCGTATTAGTATGGGGACATATACACACACCTTTGCGTATGTTCATATAAGCATTATAAATCTTTTAAGGACAATGAATGCCTGTGATTGGTGGATGAGTAGATGGATGTTGGATGTTAGGATATACATTCTTCTTGGGGCGAAATCCTTTAAGTAGGGGAGAATGTAACACCATGTAATTTAAAAACATATTGTTAATAATAAATTAAGGAATACTTAATTGAATATTGGGGATTAAGTAAAACAGGCAATGCCATTGCATTCCTCTCGAAATTTTGCTTAAGATAAAGTCCGAGTTTGCGTAAAATGGACATCGTATGAAGAAGTTATTAAGGTTTGAAGTTTATTAACATATAAGCCACTTACATATAAATAAAATAAGTTCAGAATTCAAAATTCGAAGGGGAAAACCAACGCGGGAATCTGACCTGTTGGGGGCTGACCCCACCCTAGGGGTGTCGACCCATGGGTCGAGACCACAATAGGAGTGTCGACACCCATGTCGACACCCCCCAAATCTGAGCCAGATTCAGTTCTACGTATGTGGACTTGTTTTCTGACCAAATTCGTCGATCTCAGGCTGTGAATAGGACCGTATACCCATTGTTTTATTCATCTAAATCGATGGCGATGACGAGATGATGCTCCAACTCAGATTAAATTAGCCTTTTCTTCATCAACGACGATTCATATGTATTCAAAGATCGTTGATTCAACATCAACACGCTTTTCTCAATTTTCTTAGATCCATTCTCTGTGAGTCTGTGTTATTTTTAGATATAAACACTTAAAATACAATCTTGACAAGCCTACAAGTTTGGATCTAAAGCCTATGCCTGTTAGAAACTTGAATCACAACAGATCTGCCATTACCTGTACACCTGATCTATGGATTTATGCCTATTCATGACATCCCTATCATGCTAGTTTGCCTAATCATGTCACCTTATGCCTATATGCTAGTTTACTTAATCATGTCACCTTATGCCTATATGTTAGTTTACTTAATCATGTCACCTTATGCCTATCAAGTTAGTTTGCTTAATTTTGTCATTATATGCCAGTTTTATTTACTATGCCTATTCTTGTTCTCTTCTCTCCCTTTTCCCTTTTTATTTTTATAGCTAGGCTACCTTCGAGCCTGGGCCTATCGCTAAAACACGCGAATGCACGAAATTGGGAATGAGGGGAAAGATTAAATTTGGGGGGATAACTTGTGTTGGAAAACTTGGGGCATAACTTGTATTGGGAAATTGGGGCATAACTTGAATTTAAAACATGAATATAGATTTAGGGCATATACCAAACTGTGATTAAAGACCTTAATTTGGGACATACGGTACATAATGAATATGATTTGGGAAAAAGGCATGAAAATCTATAATGAAATAGGAATAATTGTTAAAGAATGAATAAGCCAAGTTTTACAGTAATTAGAAACCGTAACCGCGCTTGGACACGAGGTTAGATTGCACTTGTAGTAGAAGACTACCCGGAACCGCTCGACATATACAGCTTCCACAAGTGGTAAATCTAATATAAGGGGTCTAAGTGCATAAACACAAAACGGTGCTATGACACGAGGTTAAGCCCAACTCGCGGAAGAAGTCTGCCCGAACCCAACCGGCATATCTAGCATCCACAAGTGGTAGACTTAATGTGAAAGGTCTAGCGCATTATAACCATAAATGAATGAATGGTGATAAACTTGTAATACTTAACCTATTTGAATCTATAGGGATTACATGAACCAGTTAACTTGAGTAGGGGTTAAGTAAACTTGCTTGAATCAGTGGGAGGATTAAGTAAATCTTGGGGCTAAGGGTAATATTTATATATAGGCCCACAAACTTAACTTGTTGGGGTTATGCAATCTTGTTAAACCTGTAGGCATAACCTAAGGAAATCCTAGTAGTGGGGATGCAAGTTTAAGGGGAAGCTTGGGTCATATGGAATGTAGGACCTGTATCAGTCAGTAACCTATATCGGTATCAAACGGGAAACCCCGAACTAGGTCGGGGTCAAGGCACGCATAGTGAGATATCAACGAACCAAAAAGACGTGACCCGGGAACATGGTTGTAAGAGGTTACGTTGGAGAGATGTTTAGCCGGCGCATTCCGTCGGGGTCATGTGCGTGCATGGGTCTGCTTGCTTGGGAAGATAAGACACTGGGACATCTGTAGATATAGTTGTGCATCTTATTTGTATTAGGGTTGCCACTTTAGGGAGTGATGCACTCTAAGAGTAGGGCCAACACAGGGTATCTACGAGGGATAGGGAGCCGATCGATTGGGGTAGTAATTAGCGTACATCTTGTTTCGCTTGTTTGGGAGCCCGTTATTATCATTTAGGGGTAACACCCATCAGTCTTGTTGGGCTACCTGTTATTGTATGAGGTAAAACTTCTCACTAGAAGTACACCTAAGTCTACCATCTTGTGCGTGTTGGGATCATCATGTTACAGTTATGCTAGTATTGGTGCAGAGAAAAGTATTAGGGAAGCACAATGCATGTTCTGTTCTGTTTATCCTGTTTACCTTGATATACCTGTCTTATTGCACTGTTATCTCTCTCTCTCCAACTTATATGCCTGTCGTGATGCTTTTACTTATTTTTATGCTAAAAGTAATTGGACTTGCTAGACTTCATGTCTGACCCATTTTGTTTTCTCTTCTTTCTCTTTCATCCCCCCCCCCCCTCCCCAGGTTCTCAGGGTGGGAATACTCAAGCTTGACCAAGATTCTTCTTTTTTGCTTGGAGCTGCTTAGATGTATTACTCATTTCCGCTTTTGCTCCACCATGGCTATGTTTTGGGGATCATGCTCTTTTAATGTATTATTATACTCTGATGATGATTTCATACAAGGCAAAAGTTTTATGTTTTTAGTATTCCAGACTTATTATATAATTGGGTTTGAACCACGAAGTTTTTCTGTTAAATAAAGTCTTAATTTTGCTATTATTTTATATTTGTCTTGTAATGTTTTTTTTGTTTACCTATAACGCTTCACGAAACTTAATGCATTCTAATAAAGAGTGACATTAACGGACGTGGGTTGTCATAGATAGCATATCAAACATGAACAAAAGCTAATTACGTTAAATTTATTGCAAAAAAAAATTAAATCAAGTTTTCAAAGTGTATTTTCAACCTTTATTTTTTAAAAATTTAAAGGCTTTATTTTTGGGCCACCCAATTGATTGATAAGACAAACTATGATACCAGCCTTTTCAACTGAACCGATTTAACGCCATTAAATGAAATGTTAATTCCTATAATATCCTTTTGATATTCCAGTAAAAAAAATCTTTTTTTTTATGAGTTATTATGCTCTGATCCAAATTACAACCGCTTTGTAATTAATATTAATACATTTTTATGCACAATAACCAATTTATATGTTAAAAAAACAGTTGGTAAGTACATAATACCGTAATCGCATTAATCTCAACACCGATAGAGTTTTGTAATATGCATGTTCGCATTAATGCATAACACATTTATTACTTGAAAAACAAGTTCTGTTGGCTACTACATACAAATCCACTTTCTAGCTATAGGATACATATACAATGCACCAAGAAGTATATATCTTTTGTTCTACTATTAAATATTTTATTAATAAATATATTCCAATTTTTAGCTAGATTTTAGGGCACTTGAACTATTCACACGTGTTTTTTAATATATATTTTCAACATTTGGAACATAATAATTGTCGTATCCTTTAAAGATTCATAGGGGTTAGCTCTAGGTTTAGCTAATTTCAACCTAAATAGTTTGCTTCTGTTAATTTAATGAGTCTATTTTGCAGTTTCTTTATTAATGTAATTTCTTCTTTAGGGTATAATCTATAGAAGTAAATTTAGTTTGTATTTTCTGTATGACATAAATTAATCCTAGAGGGGAGGGATGGTGAATAGAGTTTATTGAAAATTTTCCCTGAGTAATAAATAATAATAAACAACACAGACAGAAACTAAGTAAATGCAGAAAGTAATTGACACACAAATACACTCAGCTTTGTCAAATCCCTGCCTACTAGTTCCTCAAGGTTTCTACTAGGAATTAGACAATCTCTACACTTATAGTTCCTGTAAACTCGTGACACTCGCTCCTAATTATCCTAACCCTCAAAACCCTACCACATCTCAAACCCTTGAGTTGCGAATTCTCAAACTACAAACCCTTAGTTTTCGGCCTAGTTCAAAACTGGAATTTGACAAATTCTTATTAACACTCCAAGTATTGTTAAGAGGGGGTCAAATTTTTTTTCAAAAAAAAAAAAAAGAAAAATGTTAAGGGGAGTACCAATGTTATAGCACCCCCTTAATAAATAAATCTTATTTTACCAAATTAGCCTTCTTTACAATAATTTCTTTTTTAGTTGTTAAACGAAAAAATTATGCGATATATTAGTCGAACTGCATCAGATTTTTATACTAAAGTATCAATAGTCTCAATTGTCGATATGCATTAGACTAGATGAAAATATATCATTCATACGAAATCGATATACATATACCGAACATTTTCTTATATGGTATCCCACCCCCGAATTTGTCGATACACCTCATTTATTACAATCGCTTTTTTTTTGCAAATAATTTAGGGATTTTTTTTTGCATTTGAAATTGATTGGGATTTGGTATGGTAACTGATGTTATTCCCAAATGTTATTACAAGGATAAAAAGAGAAAGTAAAAAATTAAGTACGTAAACCCCTAACATTATTTTTATGATTGGAGGGTTTTTAAAATTTGGCTCCCCCTTAATAATATTTGGAGTGTCAATAATAGTGCCCAATAAAAAACAAACAATACTATAAAAAATATAAAAAAACCTAACACACTTAAAATAAAAGCCTAGCTTACAAATAAAACATGACACATAAAGTTTTCTCCCTTTTTTTGAAATAATGTGCTATAGTCTTTGTTGAACTAGGTCGACTCAATTAAAACCATATGCTTTTATCTCTACTTCAATGGTAATGGCTACGACTCTCAAAATAAAAATTACGGCCAATTGGTCTTTTCAATTGAATCAATCGGTCGATGCTTTGAGGAATTTGTGAATGTTTCCTATCCTGTGGATGCTCTCTCTTACCCTGGTTCTCTGATAACAATTTTCAATCTCAGTTGCTGTAATAGTGTAAAGTGGTATGATTTCAATTGTTTTAGCTTTTGCTTTTGTATTTCTTTGTTGCGTTCCACGATTATGCCAGTGATGATTTGGGTGTATATATGGGGTTTCAAATTATTATCTGATTTCAACCTTTAGATTTGGTCACTTAACTTGCCGTGAATAAACAAGTTTATTTCTTCAATTTTCTGGAAATTTGATCTTGTTGAAAATAAATGGTTGTGATATCTTATTTGAATGTTTTCCCCTCACTGAAAACCAACACTTGCGTATATGAGTGATTTCTGTAAATTTTGAATTGGTTTTCTATTCAAAAATAAAAGATTTGAATTTTATGATTTATGGAAAGTTTTGAGCTGACTTTGGCTTGAGTTTGTTGACAAATTCAACATGATTTCAAATTTGATAATTTCCATATATTTCTGCCTCTTTGGTAATACTTTTTCGAATAAAAATTTCTTTGCCTTTTTCATTGATCATCACTAATATAAATAGACGATATCACATGATTAATTCGAACTGTACCTTGCTATGTTACACTGCTAACCTAAACTACCTATTCGAATAAAAAAATCTTTATGCTTTCCTTCTGATGATAGATGACATGAAGAGTTGCTATAACTTGATTTTTGCATACTTAATTCGAAAAGCTAGTACATTGTTTTATTTTTGCCACTATTTCATGTTTTTAAAAAACAAGGATAGATACTGCACTTGCATTTTCTTGTTGCTATGTAATTTGATACTGCCTTGGTCTGAGATTGGCTTTAACTTGTTGTACTTATTTTACTTGAAAGCTCTTCTTGGCATTGTTGTAATCGTGTATTCACTGCCATGTCCTCGTACTCACTGTTTCATTTGCATGTTGCATTTAACTTTCTTAGACTATGATAAAAATATATGCTTCATTTTGATTTCATTCACACGACCTTATTGTATCCATTGTGCTACTTTGCGCCATGCCACTGTTGTGTCTATAATCACCATGCAACACGTGTGTCTTATACATATTGCTGTTTACATTTTGTTGATCCTGCCATTTTGTGCATTTTGCATTTATTCATTGCTGTTGCTGTACATCCTTGTGTTTGCAGCCACTTTCCATTTACATGTTGTTGTTAACCAATATGCTTGTACATTTGTGCCTTATCCATAATTATTCACCTATTTGTTCCTAGCCTGAAAACATGGTGTTGTTCTTGAGCATATTCTCTTCACTTTTGGCTTTACCCAGTTTTGGGACCTGTTTTGATGCCATGACTTGAACCCTTTTTACATGTCCTTCCTGAAATCTTTGCTACATGCACCTGCACATATTTACTATATATGTATACACATATACATGTATACATGTATCATGCTTGTGCAAATATGATATTTATATATGTGAGCTCTTTAAATGACAAATATGAAATTTAATATAAATTTCTATCGTGGCCAAAAATAATTGTAGCCTGTTATACTTCACTGAGTTGAATCAATTGATTTGACTTTTGTAGTTGTCTATGGGAAAAATAACATGTACTTGAAAACTATAATATTTATAGGACTATAATATTTATAGTGTGTTACTGTGAATATTATACGTTGATAGAAATATATAAACATATATGACCATGTCTAAAAAAATGATGAGAAACAACCCGACTAACCGAGGCAAGTAAAAACTTAAAATTTATATTTTGATGTTAAGTTATTTCTTTTTCAGTTTATTACTTTTTCTAATTTGACAGGTACAATGGATGATCGGACAGAAATAGGAATAACACTGAAGACCAGAAATAGAAGAATGAGTGATAGAGTGACTATACGAGAGTGATTTGTAGTGAGACTCTGTTTGTACAAATGAGTGAACCGTGTGAACAGATTGTAGTGAGGAAAGTATGTATATCAGCATGTGTCTGTATTACATAATAGTGAGTTGAATAATAACGAAGTCAGAAAGTTGTACTATTAAAAATATTGGAATAAAATATTTAATTGTATAAAATAACTGTTTCAGTATCAAATTCTATGCTACAACATTTTATTCAATATAAATATTTATTTCTGTATGAGATGTAATGTAGAATAGTACAGTTATAAACACTTTATATAATAGCATATGTATTTGTTATCATCAAGCAAAAATCATATTGTTATACTCAACAATCTCCCCATTTTGATGATGACAAACATACATTATGATTTTGAATATGATAAATGTGTCTAATTGTGAAATGTTGTACGTCCCCTATTTGCATGCCCTCTGTAACTGAACTCCCCCTATATAGATGCACATGAGAAAAAATTAAGTTTATTTGAATTTCAAATATTAAAATATTCTTGATTTATTTAGTCATTAATCAAAATTTTAACCATTTCCCCTCTTTTTCTATCATCAAAAGAATAATGGAAATTGAAATAGTGATTAACATACACTAGAATTATAAATTCAAATCAAGAGAGAAAATATATATCGTAAATCTTAATTAATCAAACAAAGACAATAATATTTCTCAAATTAGAAGCAAATTTCACATTTCAAAACGATGGATTTACGAATCATTTTATAGAATGAGGAGAGTTATTGAATTTCAAATACAGGAATATGAATTCTAAACCTTTCGAATAAAATTTCAATTTGAGCACAATAATTTAAGCACTTACTAGCTACGCATAACCATTAGGACGTTTAAATGGAGATAGTAGAAACATAAAAATTGTTAAGTATATTCTAACCATGCACAACGGTTAGGGCTATTAAATGAGATTAGAAATATAGTTAACTTTTATCCATCTCTTATATGAGTTTCATCCATGCATAATTGTAAGGACTTTTAAATGAGAATGAAAGCACATATATAGAAATTAAATGGATTCACTCATGCATGACAGTGAGAGCTTTTAAATGAGAGTGAATACTTAGGATAACAATATTTTTTAAAAGTATTTCCTTATTAACAGGAAAATATTTACAAGGACAAAAGCCAAGGCCTTTTTATCCATAAGGACATCCCACTAAAATTTTACTCAAAAGGACAATACATTGAAAAAAAAATTAGTCGCTACTTTTATCTTCTCCCTCTCTCACGTCGGCCGCTACTTTCAACTTCTCCCTCTCTCACGTCATTCTCGATTTCATCTTAAATCATGAAATCATAAAATCAGAAAACGCGAAATCACGAATTTCAGAAAATAGTAAAATCGAAATTCGAAATATAGGAAAAACAACACGAAATCAAAATCGAGAAGAAAATCATTCGAAACTCTAAAAAATAAAAAAATAAAATGTCGATCAACAAAATCCAAATGGAAATCGATTGCGATTGGAAAAAAAACATGTAGCAGGCGAGGGAATCACAATTGAAGAAGTCGAAATTGTTGAAACAATTTTTTTAGATTGGAAATGTTTTTTTTCTTTTCATTTTACCGGTACAGCAGTTCGTAGGTATCATTTTTGTATTTTTGTAGTTATCATTTTTCCTGTTTTTAACTTTAAAACATAGCAGCAGTTTTTAGTTATCATTTTTCTATTTTTTTAGTTATCATTTTTCCTGTTTTAACTTTAAAAACATAGCAGCAGTTTTTAGTTATCATTTTGCTATTTTTTTAGTTATCATTTTTACCGTTTTAGCTATGTTATATGTTTTTTTCATGAGATTTTGTTGTTGTGTTAATTTTGAAGTTATATTGATGTATCAGCTAAGAAACGAAGCCGAACTTATTTCAGTTTAATCAATCAAACTGTGGTATAATTTTTTTTTTCATTATTTTATCTTCAAAGCATTGCATCAGTATTTAGTTATCAATTTTCTAATATTTTAGGTATCACTTTTACTGTTTTAACAGTATTATGTGTTGTTTTGTTTTGATTTTATTGCTGTGTTATGTGATGTTTAACATAACACATAAATCACAGTAAAAATGATAACTTAAAAAATATAAAAATGATTCCTTCAAACTGCAGTAATGTTTGTCATAACAGAGAAATTACACTAAAAATGATACCTTAAAAAATATAAAAATGATACCTTAAAACTGTTGTGATATTTAACACAACACATAAACTGCAGTAAAAATGATAACTAGAAAAATAGAAAAATGATAACTAAAAACTGCTGCTATATTTTGAAGTTAAAACAGGAAAAATGATAACTAAAAAAATATAAAAATGATACCTACGAACTGCTATACTATTAACGATAAAAAAAAACATTTCGAACCAGAAAAATTTGTTTCAACCAATTCGTGTTCTCCAAATCTGATTTATGGCGTCTGTAAAACATTATTTTTCCATTCAATTAGGATCTACAAATCGATTTTTGATGTTCGTCCTTTTTCTGTTGTCGACTTTTTCCTGTTTCGAGCGATTTAGGGTTTTGAATTTTTGGGTTCGAACGTTAATTTCGATTCTGATGATTTCAATTTCCTGATGTTTGAATTCGATTTCAAATTTCGTTTTTGGTATATTCTGAAATTCGTGATTTTGCAATTCATGATTTCGTGAATTTTATATTTCGTGATGACTGATGCGCAAGAGGAGAGAAGAAGAAAGAAGCGGCCGATTTTTTTTCTTCAGTGTATTGTCCTTTAGCATAAAATATTAGGCGGCTGTCCTTATGGATAAATTTTAGTGGGCTTTTGTCCTTAAAAAATTTTTCCCCTTACAAAACACAATTTAAACTCTGCATATTATATAAAACCAAAACCATAATGAATGCCGGAAAGATGATAATAAAAGAAAATGATCGTGAAATAAGCACTAATTCAAAAATACTATATAATCTGTCTAATCATCATAAGATCTTAAATAATATTTTCTCTTGTTATGAAATATAGTATAGTCACTACACATCACATTTTATTTTTCATGGATTGAAAAGAATAAAAATATTTCAGACTTTATTTGACTTTATTGCATATATATTTGCTGCAAGTTATGCATTTGATAAACTAAAATTTCTGATAACGTCCAAGGTTCATTGATCAACCTATGATTCGTTTTGTAGTAAATGATATTTCTTTTTCTGAAAGAAGAGGAAACTATGATACCATCACGGAAACATGTAGGACCTAATATATTGTAGTGTGCGTTAAATGCATGATCTTTTTATTTGGAGTAACATTGTTACTGAGAATACTAATTTTGTTGGTCTATAATATCAATTTTGTTTGTCTGTAATACTATGTATATAAGCTCAACTTTGATTAATATAGATCTATATTTCTTTATTATATATCATTTTATGTAGCTACTACTATATGTAATTTATACAAGAAGTTATTTTCAATCCAATGAATATTCATCCTGGGTAATCTTTATTTAAGCAAGTCCGCATGCGCAACACAACTTCGCTCTAGCACGGGTTTCCAATGATATAGATTAGTTAATTTAATAAACTTATTATGACAACTAACAAAGTATTTTAATAAAGGTAATTTTATTAACATACCGCAACACAATTTCGTACATTATTTGCTTCAACGCATGTGCAAAGCACGCGTTCGCACTTGTACAAAAGAAAAATTAAATTTTAGCTTATGGAATTTGCATTACTTATATTGAAAAAAAGTGGAATTTTTTTTAGTATCAAACTTTTAATTAGCTGAAATTTATCCTCAACCATTCTCGGTTCTTTTCATTATTTCTCTTTGATTTTTAGAGCTGTTATGTTCATTTGTGCCTTCATGCTTCCTTTAGGTATTTTTAAAAGAATAGAGCATTAAATTAAAAAAATTAATGGCTGAAACATGCATTAGAAACTTTAGGAGCAATCTTTTACTACTCTTACGTATTTAATAACATATTATATATGATAAGCCAATGAAAATTTTGTTAATCATGTTCTCTCTTTTTTTTCTTATCTTTTCTTTGGTAGTAGGATTATTCTACTTTATCATTTTAGCCACGCTCATCTGCTCTTAAATGGTGATATTATTTACATCAAAACAATGCAAGAGAATAAATTAATGGATTGAAAATTCAATTGTTATATACTCCATATGATGTGAATTTTGAGTTGATTAAGTTATGCCCTAATTTGGTATTTCCTTATTTCAGCATTCTTTGATCAATCTTTAATTTATCGTTCATGTATTTATATCTAAAGCAATATATATTACATGTTGTTTTTATAGTTATAGGTGTTGAACAGTATTTTCGATTCCTTCTTGCTAGACTTCTTGTTTCTTTGTTATCATTTAATCTTTTTTGCTGAAAAATGTTTTTCTGATATGTTAGAATTTAGTTTTTCTATGAAGAACATGCATCTCTTAATATTTTAATATGTGCATTTTGTAATTTTTTCATAGTTTAATAGCAAAAAAAAAAATTAGCGACAATGAAGAGCACTAAATTTGGTGTATGTCCAAACTAAACAAGTCAACTCACGACATTGAAATACTAAAGAAAATTTTAATTTCAACTTGATTCAATTTGTATTTCATATGCTAAACAATGATTTTTACTTTTATTTTTGACTATTAAACTTTCAATTAGCCGAGAAGTTTCTGGCAACAAAAATGGTTTCTTAAATTTCTTTATATCATGAAATTTATCATCATTGGAATCTATTACCAACATTGAGTTGCAAACGTTTCAATAATAAGTATATTTAAGTAGCTGTATGATATTCGTATTATTGCTTTCAATGTGCGAGTATAGGTAACTTTACGTAAAACTATTTTGTTAAATATCTAGGTTTTCACACCAATTTTTTTTTGAATTTCTTGGAAATGTTAAATGTTTTATAATGCGCTTCATATCATTTGGTCTATTCGCATAACGTAACTTATAGCTCAGGAAAAAAAAGGGTAATATGATAGTTTCAAATTTTGGCATCATGCTACCCAGTATTAGATTTAATCGTTTAGTCCATACAGAAATGTTCATTTTCCTTATAATTATGCAGTTTATTTTACTTATAATTTTCAATTTAAATCCGGGACCAAATGATATAGTCTTGTATCATGTAGATGCGTATACTAAATAAGAATGATCTTCGTTTGTACTTCATTAAATTCTTAATATAAGCATCATTAAAAATACAACATATTCATATGCTTGATGATAGTAACAATGAAAACATGCATTAAAAAGGAGTTGTAATAAATTAATTGAAAAAAACTTAGGAACCAATATTTATATATGTGGATTGAGCTATATATTTACATCTTAAGCTTTGTTGTAAGTCAAACCAAAAATCTAAAGTACAACATAAGATATAACGAAGGATGCCTTGGTTTACCAAAATTCTATTATTTTCATAACAATGTTGTAATTTTCAATATTAAAATCATCTACATTAGAATTTCGTTGATTCCAAGTGAACTAGTACGAAAATAAATGAGAACTAATTAATATAGAATGATCATGACTACTAGAAATAAAATTTTCATTATGCGATAATTCTCCATTTAACCATTTTCTCTCTATTTAGTTTTATAGAAATAATACATATAAATCAACAACGGATGTCATTTGTGTGTGTATAGTGTGTACTCATTAGAATTATCCCATGACTTCAATTTTCATTTAAAACCATCAAATATTGAAAGTAAAGTTGAATGAGCTAATATATCTAGGTTTTGAGCCTATCATTTCTTTTCTATTTTTTCAAAAATAATTAATCTACTATGATGCTCTTTTTTGTTATTTGATTTGTTTGTCTGACTTTGCTTCCTGCTAAAAAAACATGCAATAAAATAGTTTCTAATTTTAGCATCTTTTTACCTAATATTATTTTAAATCACTTCGTTTACATATAAATTTTCCCTATGAAATTCACATTTGCTTATGATTTTTGATCTAAATCCAAGCCCAAATGCTATACTATTATATTTTGTAGACACTTTTGCTATATAAGCATAACCTTTGTTCAAATTTCATTGATTTAATCCCTTGAATGTAAGCATCATTGAAAATATAACATATTCTAACACTTAATATTAGTGAGAACAAAAATTAATTAAAATTAAGGAGTAATATTATAAATGGAAAACCGTAAGAACTAATATTTATATACATGGATTGAGCATTATAGCTACATTTTAAGTTGTATAAAATTAAAACCATTACCTAAAGTAGAACAGAGATAAAAAGTAAACTATCTTGGTTTACCTAATTTCAATCTTTGAAAAAGTGTGGTAATTTTAAATATTTAAGAATCATCTACATTTGAATTTCACTGATTCTAAATAAAATAGTAAAAATTAATGAATATGAATCAAAATAGAATGATCATGACTTCTGGATATAAACTTTGCATTGTAAGTTATTCTCATTTTAGCCCCTTTTCTTCATTAGCTCTTCTGAAAATACATCATATAAATTCAAGCACGGTTGTGGTTTTTTAAAATTTGTAAACGTAAAATATGAAAAGTAATTTCAATTTGTCCCATGAATTTTGATTTTCATATATAGACTATCGAATATAGAAACCAAAGTTTTTTTTTGGGGCATAGCAAGTCGGGTTATAGTGGTTGTTCCACTTTTATAATAATAATAAAACGGTGCCCTGCACATGCATAGAGCAACTACCTACTTCGAAGTGTCCAATCACTATCAAATGAAAATAATAATGAAGTGATACATAATAAGAACAGATAAAACTACTAGTCATCCCCCTAAGAGAATGAGCTTAGCGGCTACGAAAAGGGCGTAAAATAATGAGCATGGTCACATAAAAGTCAAGTTAAATCATTCACACAAAAAGAGGATTCAAAATTTATAAAATTACAACTATGCTCAAAATTTCATTTTGTCATACATTTAAATTAAATGATTCTCGGTTATTAACTTATATTTAGTGTGTTAAATTTTTGGTCAACAAATTCCCTTTGGCAAAGAAAGATATGCTGCCACATTTTACCACCAAGAATGACCACTACAAGAAAATAAATAATACAACTACGAGGGTTACTCATGACATACTGAGACATAGGCTATGTTTCAAGCCAACCATTGGTAATGATCATAAGGAAAAGTCATCGGCCAGTCGTTGAAATATTTGAAGACATGCATATGACTGCACTAACAAACATATATTTCCTTGCACCATAATTGTTAGTGATGTGTCATTAAAATTTCAATTATTTACTGATGATTTATTCAGTATTATTTTTAACACTTCATATGCCTTCGTTTTTATTCCTCTACATCTACCAAATTAAAAACTTTCCTCATTGTTACACTAATTCTTAAGCAATTCTCCACAGCACCATGACTCCACCTTTGCCTAAATCTGCAATCATAATGCTTAAAACAATCCTCCAATTCACACCGTCTCTGCTATTACCTAATATGAAACCATGACACTTAATATGCTAGTCCAAAAACAACTCTACTATAACACCCCACTCCGAGACTTACCCTAACAAAGAGCATTAACGAGTAATTTCATTTATTAAAACAGAGAATATGATTGATTAAGAGCGACCATATATTAATCTTGTATTAAACGAATATCGAATAAGCCAATTAGGTGTATAAGTTTTTCTTCTTTTTACCTCGAATGGATCAACATATTCAGTTCATTTAATATGAAATTACGATAGCTAAGGATCGTATTCAAAACAAATATCATAGATAACAGATCGCAGAACCGAACACATATAGGTACAACAACAGACGAATGTGGACATGAACCATGTACATATGCAACAAGTCACAATATAATAAATATACAATAACACAAATAAACAACCGTACAACTTAGGAATAGCTTTGGAAGAGATGGTCAAAGAAGGACTGCTAAACCTAAATCAACAGCAAGCTATAACCTAAATAACTCGGTCTAACTCGAGTATAAATACACGGGCCAGTTCAGCTTAAACGTATTGGTAATAATATGATAGGAGAATATAAAGTCATATGAGCATTCCTTTTTATAGAAAAAGAATAAGTTAAGTCCAAGTCAACAACTAGTTCATGAGATGATTACAGCTAAACAACCATATGATCTCATAGTATCAAACAGAAAAAACCAACATAAACCGAACCCATAGTATCAAACAGAAAAAACCCATCAAGTCAACATAATTAAGGTCGAAAATAACAAAGGAAACAATGTCAACAGACGCATCAATATGGATTCAAAACAAAAAAGTTACATGTGCATCAATAAATAAGTGGTCGAAGCTCGGCAAGTGCTTTTATATCGAGAGATCCATCAGCTCTCAGTCATGGCCCAACAACCTGACAACCATGTAAATTGAGAGGCTCATTAGCTCTCTATATCGGAACCCAATAGCCCGATTTATAAGTAAGAGACCGGACAACCTTTATTCTGATCCAACGGCCTTCATAAAATACCAAACAACTTCATATGTATATTTAAATAAATATAGGGCTCAACAGCTCCAAGTACTGGAGTAACAAAGAATGCATCGCAGGCTCCTAAAATTTAACTCGAAAAGTGAAAATAAAACGTCCTATACCGCACTTTTCACTAATCGTTCCACCACAACTTTGTCTATTTAACAATGGAACACAATAAATTGCTTCAATCAACGAGTCTAAAATTAACTGATATGACTAATCTACGTGTCACATACCAGATGATTAATTGCACCATTTAAATCACATCCTCGCTTTGTCGAAATGTGCAAAAATGTGTAATTTTATATATATAAAATATTTGGTTTGGAAAACGAGTTTAATAAAACAGTTTGGATTTTTTCTTAAAAAACTTGTATATTACAACAACAAAAATTGCTATTACCTTGAGAGTATTTTATTTGTAAAACCAAAACATAAGAAAATAATTGTCTCAAAGCACTATATATATTGATAACAATTATTATAGAAACCATTTTCTAAAAAATGCCAACTGTGAAAGCTCACCATATAAAGAGGAAACGACAAACTACATAGAAGTACTTTTACCCGTAAAATCCGAATGTGAATATGCTATAAGTTTTTGGCTTTGAATGACTGCACAAACAAACCAACTCAAACTCCATATGTACAAGCCAGTGGGTCTGAAATAAATAAGTAAATATGTGCACAACCAATCACAACAACACTCAAGAAGGCAACAACTAGGGAGAAAAACTCCCAAGCATTTTGCAATGCTTGCATCGACACAGTTGCCTACCTGCCTGGATTCATGTGTCCATATAGGCCTCACATGTATCGATATAGGATACAAGATCATCATAGGTAAGTTTGCATATGTTGAATCCAACTTCTGGCCAACAATTCAGTGTGTTACAGTTCGTATTTGGATGCAAAAATTTACAAATATGAACTTTGACACATGTACAACAATCCAAAGCAAGATTCACTCTAATGGGATGTAAAATGAGAGAAAACCATTTCATCAAAAATGGGCATATCACGGTTTTGCATAGAGATAAATAGCTGAAACACAAATATAGTTGTAGACAGTAGCAAATTTAGCTGAAAACGTAATTAAACTTTGGTATAACCACATGCAAGCTAGAAGGTGTGAGATTCTATGGCAGTGATTTCGTCCTAATTTGGCATCAAGGAAAAAAAATCTAACCTTTTAGTTGTATGTAAATTGAGAATCCCGGACAAGCAAACCAGAAGTTTTACTATAATCCATTTCCTAGAAATTTCAAGACTGATGCATTAATTCCTTATTGAAGTTTGATTTCAGGTTGAGGTAGAAATAGGAAAGCTTCATTAGTTTCAAAATAGCTTGGATTGTTGGATTAGGAGGAGCTTACATGGTATTCTCTCTATTTTTCTTTTACTGCAATTGTCTTAGATTGAAGAGAAAGCTATGATGGAAATAAAATATGTCCCCAATAGCCTCCGGATTTCTCTTTGGCAGTAATTAGATGCTAAGTAGGATTAGTGGCCCAATTAACTTACTAACACTAAATTATGCCTAATTGCACAATTAAAACGCTATCAACCTATTTTAAACCTTTATTAACAAAATCATGCACCAACTATGTTTTGTCTAATTTTCAAAAACACAACATACATGTATAAACAACCAGTAAAATATTTTAAATGTTATTTTAATGTAATAAAAACTAAAATAAACATCTTTATCAAAACACACTTTTTGCATTATAATCATTCAAACCCAACATCCTTAAGGTCGTAAATTACACATCTTATTGTTCTAACACAGATGGTATATATAATCATTTTAAAATTATTTTTATACATAAATACTGGTTTCCAATCAATATTTACACTTTTATATTTTTATTTACAACACACCTAAAATAAAAAATGAATTTTACAATAAAATCCATTACTCACAATAATTCACTATTTTGTTGCATTTACACTATTAAATTATTTTAACATGCCTAATTTTGAAAACACAATTTTCACTTATTAACTTGCTTCAAATAATATTAAACCACCAAGATTATAACGGTTTTCTCAATTTTTGGATGCAAAGTCAATATGATATCACTATTGTCTCGTCAACTCTACTACAATTTTCGTCTTATCTTGTGGTTTAACACTATTGTCATAGAATATTTTATACTATTCTTTCCTAATTTTTTTTATTACTCAATATATTATGCTCAGCATTGACCAAACGTATCGATCAAAACCCTTCAAATATTTAACTGATAATTCAATGGAAAAGACAATCGTAGATTTTTTTGTTCACACATACCTGTCTCTAATATTTCATTATCACAAATATTTTTACTTTATTTCAAATAAAGGCAAACCAATATTAAGTTTCCCTAATTAGTCACTTGATTTATATTCACTAGTCCATTAACTCTTAACAAATACTTGATCATTAATATTAATCATCCCTCAATCCTACCTACAAATTTACAATATTTAGCACAACCAAAACAATTCATTAGTTTCCGTTGTGCAACTCTGATTAATTTCGTTTTATCTCTTCTTTTCCCCAATATAAATTCCACTTATTTTCTCTTAGATATAATTCATTTAACCATCAGATTTATTTTATTTAATTCAACAGTCAACTAGAAACATGGAGATAAGGTTTAAATTTCATCAAAAATTTTAAATAAAGATTTTAAATACTTGAAGGATTTAATAGGATGTAGATTCCTATCAAGATAAATTATAGATGATAGGATACAACTTACGAAATACTATAGAATGAGATGCATTCCTATATGTATTCTGATAGCTAGGATTCCACAAGGCTCAAAAGACCAGGGACAAGGGTTAAAGATAATAATAGAAATGACAGAAGTAGGCACATGTGTTATCCTTCTTTGTCATAGAACATGTTTCATTCCATTCTGTGTTTGCCTTACTTTATTTTGAATTATTCTCTGATACTAAAATGTAACGCCCCACCTAGAGACCCACCTTAATAAAGATCATCAACGGGTAATGTTTTCTATTAGAGCGAAGAATATGAAGGGTTAGGGGCGAAAATCTATAATCTTGTATTAGACGAGTATCAAATACGTCGAGTGGTTGTATAAGTTTATCTTTTCTTAACCGAACGGATTGACATATTCAATTCATCTAATATAAAACTACGATGGCTAAGGATTTCAGAACAAGTCATGACACATCACAACTAACAGATCGCAGGACAAAACACATATAAGTACAACAACATAGTACAACAAATACATGTGCTACAAACTCGGATGGTTACATATGAACCATGTACATATACAACAAGCCTCAAAAGAATAAAATACAGCTTCGAGAGAGATAGTCCAAGATAGTCCAAGATGGCCCAAGATGGAACTTCTAAGCCAAAATCATCAACAAGCTATAACCTAAAACAACTTGGTCTGAATCGAATATAAGTACACGGATCAGTCTTACCTAATCATATCAGTATTAATATTACATGCGAATATAAAGTTAGATGAGAATCCCTTTTTATAGAAAAAGAATAAGTTAACTCCAGGTCAATAATTAGTTCACAGCTAAACAGCCCATGTGATCTCATGAACAACACTAATATTCATAGGTTTATTTTCAACAAGAGATGATATGCATCAAAGCAACACAAGGATTAGTCAAGGAATAACACCAAAAATTCCATCAAAATACAACGTATAAATTTGTATATGAGTTTATCTAAGTAAAAATGATCTCTATATTTAAATGAGCTTCAAAATAGCTCTAAGGCTATAAAATGGTTTCAACATCAACAAACCAACATAAATTGGACCCAAAGCATCAAATAGCAACAACCCATCATGTTGACATATTGATAGTCCAAAACAACAAAGGAAATAATGTCAACAAACATATCAATATGGATATAAAACAACAAAGTTACACGTTCATCAACAAATAAATGACCGAAGCTTGCCAAGTACTCTTATATTGAGAAAACAGTTAGCCCATGGTTATGGCCCGTCAACCGAAAAACAATATAAATTAAGAGACTTGATATCTCCCTATATCAAAAACCAATAACTCGATATATGAATAAGAGACCTGACAACCCTTATGCTAACCCAACTGCCTTCACCAATAACTAAATAACTTTATATATATATATATATATATATATTTAAACATATATAGGAACCAACCGCACCATGTACGGGCGCAACAAAGAATGTGTCATAGACTTCCAAATAGTTACTTGAAAAATGAAAAAAAATTGTTCCATACCGCACGCTTGACTAATTGATTCACCCACAAGTCAGTCTGCTTCACACTGGAACAATAACAATTTCTTCAATTAATGAATCTATTTAACCGTTATAATTAATCTATGTGATATATGTGCACATACCACATGATTAATTATACCATTTAAATCACGTCCTTGCTTTCTCAAAGTGTGAAAAAACTTATAATTTTGTATATTAAAAATATTTAGTTTATAAAACTGTTTAGGGAAATTTTGGATTATTTTTTAAAAAACGTGTATATTATAAAAAACATTGTTTTTTACTATGGCCATGAGAAGATTTTACTTGTAAAACCAAAACATAGGAAATAATTTGTCTAAAAGCTATATATATATATATTGAAAATAATTTATTATAGAAATCGTTCTCTAGAACATGCTAGGTGTGAAAACTCACATGGAAAAAGAAAGCAACAAACCATATAGAAATTCACCTAATATTCATGAAATCCGAACACGAATATGCTATAATTTTTTGGTCTTTGAATGGCCACACAAGAAAATAAACTCAAACCCCATGTGTACAAGTCAATAGGTTGGAAATAAATATGTGAACATGTGCACAACCGTGCACAACAACACTCAGAAAGGAAACGATCAAAGAGAAAACTCCCAGACATTTTGTGATGCTCGTGTCGACACTGTACCAGCCTGTGTCGACACAAGACACGAGATTGTCGCATTCAAGTTCGCCTGTGACATATCCAATTTTAGGCTAATAGTTGGATAAGTTATAGTTTGAATTTGGATACAAAAAGTTGCAGATTTACTTCAACACACAAACAACAAACAGAACAATAATCACACTGTTCGGGTGTATAGCGAGAAAAAACTATTCTCTTAAAGATGGACATATGACAGTTTTGCATAGAGATAAATAGCTAAGACAAAAATGTAATTACAGACAGTGGAAAATTTTCCTGAAAACTCAACTTAACCCTGATATAATCACATGCAAGCTAGAAGGTGTGAGTTTCTGCAAACTCGCTGTGACGACCCAAACTTCCATGGAACGAAAGTAAGGATAATCATAAGAGTATAACATAATTCAAACAATAACAGATCGGAGTTACATAGCAGAGCATATAAATCATTTGCATCGGAAAGGAAATGTCATCACAGAACATCAGAGTACGCAGTACAGGATGCACTTAGCAAAACAGATGTCTAAAACAGGGAAAGAAATAAAGTCTCAATCTCCCAAAATACATCATTTTCCAATACTGTCGCAAAACTTAAGAAGATCTTCCAACATCTCCATCAGCAAGCTCTAGTCCATAAAACATCCCTACTTGAAACATGTCAATTTGCTGCCCGTGTGGAAAGAGGGCACCTGAGTTTGCAAAGTGAAACAAACTACGAGTCAGTCTTAGGATTGGTATGAGAAATCTTACAAAAACTAATAATATGGCTAATCACTGGACTACGCCGCTAATGCGGAACGGGTTTGATTCCATTGGATTGCCAGTGCATAAGTTTAATAAATTTTTAAGTCAAAACAACGTAATGCTTTTTAGAAAATGAAATCATTATAAGACTCAAGTCCCATCACACAGTGTAACAAAAACAGAGGATAGAGTTTTACCTTATAATGATAAAAAATGCTTGATATGTAGAAAATAATATTTTTAATATTACTACTAGTGTCTAATATGTTTCAAAAATACTTCAAAGTAAATGTATCAATCCTAGACGGCATAACTACCATATACTATGTCGCCATATATAGGGTTACAATCAAGACCATAATGTCGTATTGGAGGTTGGTTTCCATCATGAGTCAAGGCTAGGGACGATCTCCTAACTGATTCAAGACGCTCTAGAAATGTCTCAGGGTTCCCTGCAGTGAACCCTTGGATCCTGAAGGGCCGGTCCATAAATAATGCTAGTGGATTAGTTATGCCTGAATATACGTTCCCCAATCCTATTGGACCTGTAAATTAGCCATTGGCGACCAAAAAAAATATCCGAGGCGCCTCATTCCATCAACCACATAAGTAAAAATATCAGGCCTTATAAAAACCCGAACACCACCTCAAGCTAGAAAGAAACCCGTGGACTCCCTGCGTTCCCTTGTCCCGTTTTTGGCTCTACCGAGGTGTGAGGCTCGCGAGGTAACATAATACACAAAGCTATGCCTAAATAGGCTATGCTTTGATCATCATCCATGAGGCTCTACTTTTCAACAAAAGCCTCGATCAATTGCAACTTAGCGTGCCACATTGACAGTCCATACCATGCGATTGATAACTACCAATATATAACCTTCGAGCTCATGCGTCTCAAAGAAGGGTATTTAGCAAGAGGATAAATCATCCGCCACCTCAGAAATATATTAATAGATATCAATTAAATTACATGGCATGAAATTCAATGTCGGACACGCATCCATTTACAAGTCCGTTCTGGGTCTGAACGAAACCGGAGTCACTAAGGTGCTCGCGTATCCGAACGATCAACAAGTGCGTCCGGGCAACTACCACTTTAACCATTTATTGGTAGCAAGTCAATGCCAGGCATCAATGGTTATCCTTTCGACGTGAAGATCGCCGGTCTTCGATCGCCGTCTTCGATATCTTCAATTTAAAATCGCCACAAAACTATTTGAAATGAGTTGAACTCGGTCTTTTCAAATAATTTTTAGAATTATTATCATTTATACAATTGAATATCGTTAATATTAATTTATAATGATTTATCGCTATTTTTATTTATTTAAAAATAGCTCAATATTATTAAACGACGCTTCGGGTCGATGGCGGCCCTGGCGCAGTTTTTACCAAAATTTGATTTACACATATCTTAAAATCTAAACGTCGGATTTTGATAACGTTTATATCGTCAGAAAGATCTTCCCAAAACGTTCCTAACGATTCCGGTTTTGGGAAAATTCGACGGTCGAATCTTACGGTATAATCATTTGAAGTTATGATTGCCGAAACGCGAACTACCGCACGTGATTCGTTTAAATTTTAATTTATATTTATATATAAATATAAATATAAATATAAATATAAATCATTTGGTGATTTCAACTTTTTCAACAATCACAAACAACCTAAGTACAATCCATATTCATGTTAGAGATTTATACGTATGATTTTCCTAATCCTTATAACATGATAAAAATGATGATTTGCAATAAATCATGTTTAATGACTAATTATTTCCAACGGTAGAAAATTATATAGAAAATATATTTTCTTAATGTTTACACCCTTTGTTGAAACCAAATGACAATTAAGACATGATTTTCATTCTACTATTTTTATTGTATCTATAGTAACAATGAAACATCTTAACATTTCAATCTATTCTTTTATTTCGTACGAAATGTCAATAAAAATGTGACTTTTGAAATCTATTCTTTTTAATTACATCAAAAATGTAAATAAAAATATGCTTTTTTATTTTATGTTTTCATTTATATCAAAATTGCAAATAAAAATGTAACATTTTAATTCATGTCCTTATTTACATCTAAAATGTAAACAAAATGTAACTTTATTATAATGTTTTCATTTGCTTCTAAAACTGCAAACAAAAATGCAATCTTTATTAAATGATTTGTTTGCAACTAAATTTGCAAACAAAAATGTAACTTTTTTCCCTATGGTGTTTATTCGCATCTAAACATGCAAATAAAAGTGTAATCTTTATTAAATGTTTGTTTGCAACCAAACTTGCAAACAAAAAATGCAACTTTTATTTTAATGGTTTATTTGCACCAAAATTTTGCAAACAAAATGCAATTTTAATTCTAATGTTTTGTTTGCATCTAAAATTGCAAACAAAAATGTAACTTTAATTATAATGTTTTGTTTGCATCTAAAATTGCAAACAAAAATGCAACTTTAATTCTAATGTTTTGTTTGCATCTAAAATTGCAAACAAAAAATGCAACTTTAATTCTAATGTTTTGCTTGCATCTAAAATTGCAAACAAAATTGCAACTTTAATTCTAATGTTTTGCTTGCATCTAAAATTGCAAACAAAAATGTAACTTTACAAATCATGTTTTAATTTGTATCTAAATTACAAATAAAATATAACCTTTTTAAAACTATGTTTTATTTGCATCAAGAAGTGCAAATAATAATTTAAATTCCAATTTCAACATTTTATCTGTATCAAAGAATACTAATAAAAGTACAACTTTTTATTTCAATGTATATTTGCATCAAAAAATGCAAATAAAGAACAACTTTTTAATTCAATATGTATTTGCATCAAAGAATGCAAATAAAAGAATAACTTTTTATTTCAATGTGTATTTGCATCAAAGAATGCAAATAAAAGAACATTTTTCTTTCAATGTATTTTTGCATTCGAGAATGCAAATAAAAGAACACTTTTTTATTTCAATGTATATATGCATTAGAGAATGCAAATAAAAGAACAGTTTTTATTTCAATGTATATTTGCATCAAAGAATGCAAATAAAAGTACATTTTTTATTTCAGTATTTTGACAACTCGATTTCAACACAATTATATATATTTCAAAAAATGATATATTTTCAATTGTATTGACAATTTTATTAAGTCCTATAGAATGACAAAATAATATTTTATATTAAATTTACAGTTCTATTTCAATTCAATAAAAATGATAAAATAATGTTTTATATTGAATTGACACTTCTATTTCAATTCAACAAAAATAATCCAAATAATGTTTATATTGAATTGACAATCTAACTCAATTCAACAAAAATGATCAAAATAATGTTTTAATGTTGAATCGACAATCTAATCCAATACAACAAAAGAGATCAAAATAATGTTTTAATGTCGAATTGACAATCTAATCCAATTCAACAAAAATGATAAAAATAATGTTTTAATGCTGAATTGACAATCTAATCCAATTCAACAAAAATGATCAAAATAATGTTTTAATGCTGAAGTGACAATCTAATCCAATTCAATAAAAATAATCAAAATAATGTTTTAATGTTGAATTGACAATCTAATCCAATTCAACAAAAATGATCAAAATAATGTTTTAATGTTGAATTGACAAAATTCAACAAAAATGATTAAAATAATGTTTTAATGTTGAATTGACAATCTAATCCAATTCAACAAAAATAACAAAATGATTTATTTTTATTGAAATGGAAGTTCTAATCCAAATCAATAATACAACAATATGATTTATTTTCATTAAAATGGAAATTCTAATCCAAATCAATAATACAACAATATGATTTATTTTTATTCAACACATATAAATCTATGTTTATACATCACGAACAAACAGATAAATCATCCACAATATCATTACATAGCAGATCTAAGCCATACACATACAATAGTCACATAGCAAATAAATTAAATAATTAATTAATTATATAAAAAGAAGAAATCTCACAGTCGTGACGCAAATTGGGCCAAAATTTGAACTGCTTGGAATTGGATCTAGTCTGGACAGCAGCGTAGATCTCAGTTTCACGATTGTATAGGATCTAAAATCGTTCAGTTTCGATATCGTGTGGGTTTAGTTACGATTTATTTTAGATTGTAACATTTTAAATTATTTAAATATTAAAAAAAGTCCATACTCTTCTTCTTTTAAATCGTTCATTTTCGATATCATGTGCCTTTTCCCTTTAGCTTCAATTCTAGGTCAAGGATTTTCTCCAATTTCATCATACTAGGACTAGATCGGGTGGTTTGGGGTTGTCGGGCTCGAGGAGGTGCGTCGGCCAAGGGGGGATTGGCCAACTCGGCAGTGGTCCTGGGGGGTGGGGGGGCGGGGTGGTGGGGTACGGCGGTCGAAATCCGTCGGTTCCAGGGGTTGGAGCTCGAACTACAGGCGATGATTTTCAGATCAACTCGTATGGAATTGAAGATAATGAAATGCTCTACAATAAACTGAGAAGGGGGAAGGGGTTTTAATGAGAGGATTGTAAGAACTTGGTGGAAGAAGGAGGAGCGATTTCAGCCATTGGAAGATAGGGTTCGGCGATGGCTCTGAATAGTGATTAGGGTTTTGAAAAGATGATCCATTTTTATATTATTTTAATGTTACTTTTACAAATAAATCCTTACATCTTAAACTAATTCGATTTCAGTCCAACCAGAGTTGTCCCCACCCAATAGCCCCTGTTCTGGATCCAATGGGCTAAGTCTCGTCAGCCCAAACGACTGTCTGTGGCCTGAAATCTTTAATTTAATATTTAAATTATTTAATAAATTAATTTATCGTATATGTAAATTCACCGGGGCCATATACGAACTCAGAAAAATCCAAAAAATTATTTCTAGCTTTGTTTTGATGATACGGTCCTAACTAAATTAATTTCGTTGAATTCTGAGATTGTTCGAAAAATGGCCATTTTAAAATCGATCAGATTTGATTGAAATTGACAAAACACATTCTCGTTTTCCAAGCTCACATAATAATTTCAAAAATTCCGGAAAATTAAACTTAGCAATAATTTGACATTCTGGATCCAACAAAAGTGGTTTCGTCGAAAACAGAAATCGTTTGAAAAATGGCCTTTTATACGGGCTATAAATTATACTATAGCGACCATTCTGAATATTCAACTGACCATAACTTTTGATTCTCGCTATGAAATTTCGATTTTTCGGATTCGTTGGAAAGATATTTCCAAACATATTTAGATATTTTTGGTTTCACTAAAATCCGTTAAATTTTCAATTCGGTACATTCGGTCAAAGTTCAAGTTTGACTTTTCAAACTACCGTACTATTTCTAATTCCTTTAGAAATCAAAATCAATATGTTCGCTCTAATTTCGATTAAAGTAAATTTTTTTAACCGTTATTATTTAAAATAAATTATTTTAGCTGTTCAAAATTCATTGAAATAGCCAAAATAAAATTTTTAAATTGGTTCGGATTTTTCGGGTTGTTATAATCTCCTCCACTTAAAAGCTTTTCATCCTCGAAAAGGAAATAATAGTGAAGTAGGGAAACAAAACAGAAAATGCAAGATATTATAAATGTACCTCGACACAAGAGTCAGTCGAAGATATCCACTCTGCACATGGGATAAGCCTGTTTGATGCTATCCTCAGTCTCCCACGTACAGTCTCTAGGATCCCCGCTCCACTGCACCTTGACTAAGTGGATCCTCTTGTTTCTCAGCACTCTAGTCTCTTTGCCCACAACCTTCATTTTCTCCCTTCTCACTGCTAGGGCTGGCGTAATCTCCAAATCTCGTTGTGCTGCTTCCTCCACAACTAAATCTGGATCATGAACATGCTTCTCGGAGTTGGGACACATGAAATACATTGTGGACTCCTGGAAACCAGTCAGACAACTGCACTCTATAAGCGAGAGTTCCAATTCTTTCGAGAATAGGAAATGGACCAATAAATCTCGATGCCAGTTTCCCAGTCTTCCCAAATCGGACTACACCTCTTAGTGGGGAAACTTTCAAGTATACAAGATCGCTTACAGAGAATTCTAAATCCCTTCTTCGAGCGTCCGCATAGCTCTTCTGCCGGCTTTGGGCAGCAAGTAATCGCTTCTTAATAAAATCAACCCTTTTCAATGCTTTGTGAATCTTGTCGAGACCCAATACTAATCGATTACCGGGTTCCACCCAACATGCAGGAGATCTGCATGGCCTGCAATATAATGCTTCAAATGGCGACATCTGCAGGCTTGCTTGATAGCTGTTGTTATAGGAAAATTCGACCAAGTGTAAATGATCTTCCTATAACCCACCAAAATCTAGGATGCATGCTCGCAGCAAGTCCTCCAATATAAGGTTCACCCTCTCAGTATGGCCATCTGTCTGAGGGTGGTAAGCAGTGCTCATATTCAGTTTAGTCCTTAGCTCTTCTTGGAAAGCTTCCCAGAACTTGCTAGCAAATATCGGATCACGGTCACTGACAATGCTGCTGGGAACTCCATGCACTCTGACAATCTCTCTAAAATAAAGTTGTTCCAAACTCCGAGCTGTTCTATTGGATTTGACAGGAATGAAATGGGAAGTCTTTGTGAGGTGATCTACAATCCACCATATATTGCCATTTCCTTTCCTAGACCAGGGAAAGCCATCAATAAAGTCCACAGAAACTTCGTCCCATTTCCGACTTGGGGTTCCTTGCGGTTGCAATAGACCTGCTAGCTTTTGCTGATCACTTTTGACTTGCTGGCAGATGGGACATCTAGAAACATATATAGAGATGTCTCTCTTCATAGATCTCCACCAAAAAGTATGCTTGAGGTCATGGTACATCTTGCTCACACCTGAATGAATGCTGAGCTTTGACTTATGACGTTCGTTCATTACTTCCTTTCTAAGCTTAGGAAGATTCGGAACACAAATTCGGCCCAATAGCCTCAGAACTCCTTTGTCGTCAATCTCAAAACTCGTGGATTCGCCTTCCCTAACTCTTTTGATGATTCTCTGAATCAATTCATCATTCTTCAAAAGAGCCGAGATCTTATCGATCAAGGTAGGGGTAATAATGAGGTTAGCAAGGATAAGGTTGGTGCTGCCCGTATTTTTTCTGCTAAGAGCATCTGCCACTACATTGGGTTTCCCTGGAGTATATAAGATGTCCAAGTCATAGGGCGCAAGGAATTCAACCCAACGCCGTTGCATCAAGCTCAAATCTCTTTGGGTGAATAGATACTTTAAGGATTTGTGGTCAGCATGCAACTCAAATTTCTCGCCCAAGAGATAGTGCCTCCATATCTTTAAAGAAAATACTATGGCCATTAGCTTAAGATCATGAGTGGCGTAATTATTCTCATGTGGTTTTAATTGCGGCTAGCATATGCGACAATTTTGTCTCTTTGCATTAGCACTGCACCAATACCTTAAACAGAGAAAAGAATAACATGTTAAAATAAGATTTGACATTAGAAAAAAATGTCATTGCTAAAATGTTTATTTAGATGAAAAGGATAACCTTCTCTAGAAGCGTCCGTCCAGACTTTCAGATCCTGATTGCCATCATTAATGGTCAACACAGGAGCAGTGATCAATTTCTGTTTCAGCTCTTGGAAAGCTGCCTCACATTCGGGTGTCCAATTGAACCTTGTATGCTTCTTAGTTAGCTTCGTCAATGGACAAGATAATTTTGAGAAATCCTTAATGAATTTCCGATAGTAGCCAACCAGAACTAAGAAACTTCTGACTTTAGTGGGCGTAGTAGGCTGCTTCCAATCTTTGATGGCTGAGATCTTTCCTAGATCTACTGAGATGCCTTCCTTAGATACAGCATGGCCAAGGAATTTCACCTCTTCTTACCCGAATATGCACTTGGATAATTCGGCTTTCATCACATTTCTACGCAAAATCTCCAAGACTTCTTTCAGATGTTTCTCGTGTTCAGTCGTGGACTTAGAGAAGATAAGAATATCGTCGATGAACACTAGCACAAATTTATTTAGAACATCACGAAAAACTCTATTCATCAGATCTACGAAGTATGTTGGAGCATTGCATAGGCCGAAGGACATCACTAGCCATTCATAAAATAAGTCGGGTCCTCTGAAGGCGGTCAAAGGAACACATTCTTCGGCAATGTGTAGTTGGTGGAAACCAATAGCTAGGTCCATCCTGGAAAATACTCGTGCTCTGTTCAAGTGGTCTAGCGGATCATCAACGCGGGGCAGTGGGTATTTATTTTTCAAAGTCTACTTATTTGGATCACGGTAGTCCACACATAACCTAAGGGTATCATCTGACTTTGGGACGAAAACCACTGCTACACCTTAGCTCGAGAAGCTAGGCCTGATCAGACCCTTCCATAAAAGCTACTTTGTTTGATTGCTCAGCTACTCTTTTTATTTTAGTGACATCCTCCGAATAGGGTGTACAACTGGCCTTGTATTAGGAACTAAGTCAATTTTGAAATCGGTTTCTCTACGCACGGGTAAGTTGTCAACTTCTTTGAACACATCCGCATAGTCTCTAACGATAATAATATCCTCAATATAAGCAGGAGTGACTTCTAGAGAAGACTAGAATTCTTTCCTATCCGGTGGCTGAGCCGTGGCATGGAATAGCAATAATGTCTCCAAATTTTGTTTTGATTCTAACTACTCTTTCAGCACAAAGTAACTCAGCCTCATATTTCGTTAGCCAGTCCATTCCAAGTATGATATCATACCCGGAGAAATTCATGATGATCAGATTAAAAGGAAATTGGAAGTAGGAGTAAGAAACAGGCACTCTACAATATTGATCGAGAATAAGCGAACCTCCTATTGGACTGTGGGCTCTAATTAGTTCTTTGAGTTTTCTGGGTTTCAATTTAAGCTTTTTAATCGTGTCAACATATATGAAACTTCTAGATGCACCCATGTCAAACAAAACGGTAATAGGAATGTTTTTAATGTTAAGAGTACCCCCTAAAACATCAGGCGTACCTGCTTCGGAAGAAGCCAGTGCAGCCGCTCCGTCATAGACATGTGCCACCTGAGAACTCTTCAGCAGCGGGCAGTTAGGCTTGATGTGACCCCTCTGGTGGCAATTATAGCACTCCCTCCTATCTTGAGAACTTTGGCTGGGCCCCGAGTCATTCCTCTTTGGTCTCTTGGGATCTCGGCATTCATAGTCGAAGTGCCCATCTTTTAGTAGTTGAAGCATTTCACCTTTGATTTATCCATTTTCTTCTTCCCTTAGGGATTAGCGGTAGAAGAGCTGCTCGCCTCAGGTTTCTTGTCCGCCTCCTTCTTCTTGTTATTGGCTTGATTCTTATCTCGTTCTTGTTGAGAACCCTTCTGATCAATCTCTTCATATTTGCAGGCCATCTCGATCACCTTAGCAAATGGGCGCTCGATGTGTGCGGTCATCCTGTTATGATACCTCCTTGCCAAGCCATTGATAAACCTCTTATTGTTCTTTAGCGGGTCTTGGACTAATTCAGGGACATATCTAGAAAGCTCATCAAATTTCTTTACATACTTAGCAATAGTCATACTCTCTTGTTGGAGGTAGGCGAACTTATCGTGAAGGCGCTCGACCTCATGAGGCAGAATGAACTTCTCGTTGATTAGCTCCTTGAATCTCTCCTAAGTCACATCAGCTTCATTACCTCCTACCGTAGCTGTTTCCCACCAAATATGGGCCTGGTCTTTCAGAAACCAAGTTGACATAAAATGCTTCCTATGGTCCTTGAGCTCTAATCCTCCTAAAATCTTCTCCATCGTCTTAAGCCATGCTTGCGCCTCCGTCACCGTCTCTTGGCCTATATAATGCACGCCCCCTAGATTCTTTATTTTCTTTGCTACTTTGTCAAGATCGAAAGCACATGGGGGTGGTGGTGGTGTCTCAACTTCTAGAGTGGCCTGTTCCTGTTCTTGGGCTGTAGGAGTCTCGTCTCGGACAGGTCCTCTTGCCCCCACCTCTGCCTCTTCGTGCTCTTGTACGTGCTCTAGTGCTCATTTCTCAATCAGTCTGTATCATCAAGGGAAGAGTCAGACTAAGAGAAACAATAAATTTCTAAGGAAAGATTTTTTTCTAAATAGAGGCATATGATGAAATGATAATGATGTAATGACTGATTAATATATGCTATTCTGCTGTTCTCATTCTAGGACATTAACAATCCAATCTCTAATGAGCTACTCGTCTTAGAATACTACAGATTCTACCTAGATGAATTGTTTTAAAATGTTATACACCATATCTAAGGTTAACCTTTAGCTCTGATACCAAATGTGACGACCCAAACTTCCGTAGAACGAAAGTAAGGATAATCATAAGAGTATAACATAATTAAAACAATAATAGATCACAGTTACATAGCAGAGCATATAAATCATTTGTAGCGGAAAGGAAATGTCTTCACAGAACATTAGTGTACGCAGTACAGGATGCACTTAGCAAAACAGATGTCTAAAACAGGGAAACAAATAAAGTCTGAATCTCCCGAGATACATCATTATCCAATACTGTCTCAAAACTCAAGAAGAAAATAAAAGATAAAAGAAAAGATCTTCCAACATCTCCATCAGCAAGCTCTAGTCCAGAAAACATCACTACCTGAAACCTGTCAATTGGCTACCCGTGTGGAAAGAGGGCACCCGAGTTTGCAATGTGAAACAAACTATGAGTCAGTCATGGGACTGTTATGAGAAATCTGACTAAAACTAATAATATGGCTAATCACTGGACCACGACACTAACGCGGAACGTGTTTAATTCCACTGGATTGCAAGTACATAAGTTTAATAAATTTTTAAGTCAAAACAACACAATGCTTTTTAGAAAATGAAATCATTATAAGGCTCAAGTCCCATCATACAATGTAACGCAAACAGAGGATAGAGTTTTACCTTATAATGATAAAAAATGCTTGATACGTAGAAAATATTATTTTTCATATTACTACTAGTGTCTAATATGTTTCAAAAATACTTCAAAGTAAATGTAACAATCCTAGACGGCATAGCTACCATATACTATGTCGCCTTATATAGGGTTACAATCAAGACCGTAATGTCGTATTAGAGGTTGGTTTCCATCACAAGTCATGGCTAGGGACGATCTCCTAACCGATTCAAGACACTCTAGCAATGTCTCAGGATTGCCCGTAGTGAACCCTTGGATCCTGAAGGGCCGGTCCACAAATAACGCTAGTGGATTAGTTGTACCTGAACACACGTTCCCCGATCCTATTGGACCTTTAAATTGGCCATTGGCGACCAATAAAAATATCTGAGGCGCCTTATTCCATCAACCATATAAGTAAATATGTCGGGCCTTGTAAAAACCCAAACATCACTTCTGGCTAGAAAGAAACGTGTGAACTCCCTGCGTTCCCTTGTCCCGTTTTTGACTCTACCGGGGTGTGAGGTCGCGAGGTAATGTAATACAAAAAGCCATGCCTAAATAGGCTATGCTTTGATCATCATCCACGAGGCTCTGCTTTTCAACAAAAGTCTCGATCAATTGCATCTTAGCGTGCCACATTGACAGTTCATACCATGCGATCGATAACTACCAATATATAACCTTCGAGCTTATGCGTCTCAAAGATGGGTGTTTAGCAAGAGGATAAATCCTCCACCACCTTAGAAATATATTAATAGATATCAATTAAATTACATGGTATGAAATTCAATGTCGGACATGCAACAACTTACAAGTCCATTCTGGGTGTGAACGAAACCAGAGTAACCTAGGTGCTCGCGTATCCGAACGATCAACAAGTGCGTCCGGGCAACTACCACTTTCACCCTTTATTGGTAGCTAGTCAATGCCAGGCATCAGTAGTTATCCTTTTGACGTGAAGATCGCCGGTCTTTGATCGCCGTCTTCGATATCTTCAATTTAAAATCGCCGTAAAATTATTCGAAATGAGTTGAACTTGGATTTTTCAAATAATTTTTAGAATTATTATCATTTAAACAATTGAATATCGTTAATATTAATTTATAACGATTTATCGCTATTTTTATTTATTTAAAAATAGCTCAATATAATTAAACGAAGCTTCGGGTCGATAGGCGGCCCTGGAGCTGTTTTTACAAAATTTGATTTACACATATCTTAAAATCTAACCATTGGATTTTGATAAAGTTTATATCATCAGAAAGATCTTCCCAAAACGGTCCTAAGGGTTCCAGTTTTGGGAAAATTCGACGGTCGAATCCTACGGTATAATCGTTTGAAGTTACGATTGCCGAAACGTGAACTACCCCGCGCGATTCGTTTAAATTTTAATTTACATTTATATATAGATATAAATTATTTGGCGATTTCAACTTTTTCAACAATCACAAACAACCCAACTACATTCCATATTCATCTTAGAGATTTATACATATGATTTTCCTAATTCTTCTAAAATGATAAAAATGATGATTTGCAATAAATCGTGTTTAATGACTAATTATTTCCAATGGTAAACAAATTATATAGAAAATATATTTTCTTAATGTTTAACCCTTTGTTGAAACCAAATGACAATTAAGACATGATTTTCACTCTACTATTTTAAATGTGACTAAAGTAACAATGAAACATCTTAACGTTTAAATCTATTCTTTTATTTCATACGAAATGTTAATAAAAATGTGACTTTTGAATTCTATTATTTTTATTTACATCTAAAATGTAAATAAAAATATGCCATTTTATTCTATGTTTTCATTTATATCAAAATTGCAAATAAAATTGTAACCTTTTAATTCATGTCCTTATTTACATCTGAAAAACAAAATGTAACTTTTATTATAATGTTTTTATTTGCTTCTAAAACTGCAAACAAAAATGCAATCTTTATTAAATGGTCTGTTTGCAACTAAATTTGCAAACGAAAATGCAACTTTTTTTCCTATGGTGTTTATTCGCATCTAAACATGCAAATAAAAGTTTAATCTTTATTAATTATTTGTTTGCAACCAAACTTACAAACAAAAAATGCAACTTTTATTTTAATGGTTTGTTTGCATCAAAATTTTAAAAACAAAATGCAATTTTAATTCTAATGGTTTGTTTGCATCAAAAATAGCAAAATAAAATGTAACTTTAATTCTAATGTTTTGTTTGCATTTAAAATTGCAAACAAAATGCAACTTTAATTCTAATGTTTTGTTTGCATCTAAAATTGCAAACAAAAATGCAACTTTAATTCTAATGTTTTGTTTGCATCTAAAATTGCAAACGAAAATGCAACTTTAATTCTAATGTTTTGTTTGCATCTAAAATTTGCAAACAAAAATGCAAATTTACAAATCATGTTTTAATTTGTACCTAGATTACAAATAAAAAATAACCTTTTTAAAACTATGTTTTATTTGCATCAAGAAATGCAAATAAAAATTTAACTTCAAATTTCAACATGTTATCTATATCAAAGAATACTAAAAAAAGCACAACTTTTTATTTCAATGTATATTTGCATCAAAGAATGCAAATAAAGAACAACTTTTTAATTCAATATATATTTGCATCAAAGAATGCAAATAAAAGAATAACTTTTTATTTCAATGTGTATTTGCATCAAAGAACGCAAATAAAAGAACATTTTTCTTTCAATGTATATTTGCATTAGAGAATGCAAATAAAAGAACATTTCTTTATTTCAATGTATATTTGCATTAGAGAATGCAAATAAAAGAACATTTTATATTTCAATGTATATTTGCATCAAAGAATGCAAATAAAAGAACATTTTTTATTTTAATGTTTTGACAACTCTATTTCAACACAATTATATATATTTCAAAAAAATGATATATTTTCAATTGTATTGACAATTCTATTAAGTCCAATAGAATGACAAAATAATATTTTATATTGAATTTACAATTCTATTTCAATTCAATAAAGAATGATAAAAATAAAGTTTTATATTGAATTGACACTTATATTTCAATTCAACAAAAATAATCCAAATAATTTTTTATATTGAATTGACAATCTAACTCAATTCAACAAAAATGATCAAAATAATGTTTTAATGTTGAATTGACAATCTAATCCAATTCAACAAAAATGATCAAAATAATGTTTTAATGTTGAATTGACAATCTAATCCAATTCATCAAAAATGATCAAAATAATGTTTTAATGTTGAATTGACAATCTAATCCAATTCAACAAAAATAACAAAATAATTTATTTTTATTGAAATGGAAATTCTAATCCAAATCAATAATACAATAATATAATTTATTTCTATTGAAATGAAAATTCTAATCCAAATCAATAATACAACAACATGATTTATTTTTATTCAACACATATAAATCTATGTTTATACATCACCAACAAATAGATAAATCATCCACAATATCATCACATAGCAGATCTAAGTCATACACATACAATCTTCACATAGCAAATAAATTAAATAATTAATTAATTATATAAAAAGAAGAAATCTCTCAGTCGTGACGCAAATTGGGCCAAAATTTGAACTGCTTGGAATTGGATCTAGTCTGGACAGCACCGTAGATCTCAGTTTCACGATTGTATAGGATCTGAAATCGTTCAATTTCGATATCGTATGGGTTAGTTACATTTATTTTAGATTGTAACATTTTAAATTATTTAAATATTAAAAAATGTCCATACTCTTCTTCTTCTTCTAGTTACAGAACTTGGCCATGCTTTTTCCCTTTGGATTCAATTCTAGGTCAAGGATTTTCTCCAATTTCGTCGCACTAGGACTTGATCGGGTGGTTTGGGGTTGTCGGTCTCGAGGAGGCACATCGGCCAAGGAGGGATTGGCCAACTCGGCGGCGGTCTGGGGGGGGGGGGGGGGGTACGGCGGTCGAAACCCGTCGGTTTCAGGGGGCTAGAGCTCGGACTACAGGCGATGATTTTCAGATCAACTCATATGGAATTGAAGATAATGAAATGCTTTACAATAATCTGAGAAGGAGGAAGGGGTTTTAATGAGTAGATTGTAAGAACTTGGTGGAAGGAGGAGCAATTTCAGCCATTGGAAGGTAGGGTTCGGCGGTGGCTCTGAATAGTGACTAGGCTTTAGAAAAGATGATCCATTTTTATATTATTTTAATGCTATTTTTACAAATAAATCCTTACATCTTAAACTAATCCGATTTCAGTCCAACCAGAGTTGAGCATACTCAATAGCCCCTGTTCTGGATCCAAAGGGTTAGGTCTCGTCAGCCCAAACGATTGTCTGTTGCCTGAAATCTTTAATTTAATATTTAAATTATTTAATAAATTAATTTGATCATATATTTAAATTCACCGGGGCCACATATGAACTCAGAAAAATCCATAAAAAATACTTCTGGCTTTGATTTGATGATATGGTCCTAACTAAATTAATTTTGTCGAATTCTGAGACTATTCGAAAAATGACCATTTTCAAGTCGATCAGATTTGACTGAAATTGACAAAACACATTGCCGTTTGCCACGCTAGCATAATAATTCCAAAAATTCCATAAAATTAATATTAGCAATAATTTGACATCTCGGATCCAACAAAAGTGGTTTCGTCGAAAAAGGAGGTCGTTTGAAAAAGGGCCTTTTATGCAGTCTATAAATTATACTATAACGACCATTCTGAATATTCAACTGACCATAACTTTTGATTCCCACAATGAAATTTCGATTTTTTGAATTACTTGGAAAGATATTTTCAAATAGATTTACATATTTTTGGTTTCACTAAAATCCGTTAAATTTTGAATCTGGTACATTCGGTCAAAATTCAAGTTTGACTTTTCGAACTACCTACATTTTCTAATTCCTTTAGAAATCAAAATCAATATATTCGCTCTAATTTCGATTGAAATAAATTTTTTTAATCATTATTATTTAAAATAAATTATTTTATCTGTTCAAAATTCACTGAAATAGCTAAAATAAATTTTTTAAATTGGTTCGAATTTTCCGAGTTGTTACATGCAACTTAATTGGCAATGATTTTGGCTTGATTTGGTATTAAGGAAGAAGCTCTAACCTTTTTAATGCTACAAAACTGAGAACCCCTGACACGCAGAGTAGAAGTTTTACTATAATCCCTTTTTCAGAATTTTTGAGATTGATGCATTAATTCCTTGTTGAAGTTTCATTTTAGGTTGAGGTAGTGATAAGAAAGCTTCATTTGTTTCAAAATAGTTTGGATTGTTGGATTAGCATGAGGTTCATGGTTTTATCTTCTTCTTCTTTTTTAACTGTAATTGTCTAATGAAGAAGAGGAAGAAAAGTATAAAAGGGAAATAAAGTACGTACCCAATAACTTCCAAATTTTTCTTTGCCATTAATTAGGTGTTAAGTAGGATTAGAGGCACTAGATTAAACCTAAGTGCACAATATAAATATTGTTAACCTTTTTTAAACCCTTATTAACAAAATTACATGCACCAACTATGTTGTCTATAATTTTCTAAAACGCAACACACATGTACAAACAAACACTAAAACATTTTAAATACATTTAATGTAACACACATTTTACATTTCAATCATTAAAACCCAACATCCTTAAGTTTTAAAATTACACAAACCTCATTGTTCTAATACAAATGATTTATATAATAGTATTAAAGTTATTTTGACACATAAATATTGATTTCCGATCAATATCTAGACTTTTATATTTTTATTTACAGCACACTTAAATTTAAAGATACATTTTGCAATAAAATCCGCCATTCACAATAATTCACTACTTAATTTCATTTACACTATTAAATTGTTTTAACATACCTAATTTTCACATAAACACGTATATATTAAGATTTTGAACATGGTTTTTAAAATAACTTTTATTTTATTCTATAATTCAAATAATTAATATTTTCCAAACACTATATTCACAGGTTATTAATTATCTTGCTAAAAAAACTTAACACTTGATATTGAAAATATATTTTCATTTTAATATTGATTCCTAATCAATATCTATATTTTCAATATTCATCGGAACCAGCAAAATATATTTTATTTTTCCCAAAATTATCATATTTGAGAAAATAATTTAAATGCTTATTATAAGTGTTGGCACACTTTTTGGTAAAATCTATCACACATGGAATATCTGAATAGCATCGCGCTCCGGTATGGAGAACATCGTCAGAAGACAGGAAGCGATTTGGCTGAAGTCGCATCACGAACATACACAGGCCCAAAACTCCTATCAGACGACCTCTTTTAGGCCTGAAAACAACGATTACGGTGCTTTGCACTACAAACCTTTTAGATCTCCGTAGCTTCAAGTAGAGCTTTCGTTTGGTAAAATGGACTTACGGTTCGGAAGTTACACTCATTTCCATGAATGGGTGTAATCTGGCATTGACTGGCAGTCACTTGGATAAAGTGATGAAGCGTCATTAGCTCGGATCATGGACCGGCTCGTGGGACCTACCTCGGTTCGTGGGACCTACTGCAGCTCGCCTCCCACTTGGCTCGTGGGACACCATCTAGCTCACCCCCCTGGATCACGACCCGTTCATGGTCGACCCCTAGACTACGACCCGATCGCACCATCTTCACCAACTCCTCACTTCAAGCCATCGCTCCGGCTGGCGAGGCATGGTCGCGAACCGCTTATGCCAGAACAACAGCAACACATAATTTTAACATATTCTGATGGCTATTTTCACTGCAACTTGACTTGGAGAAGATTTCTGGAGGTTTTCCACCACGTTTCGAGATTCTTGGGATGTGTGCCACGTGTCTCATGAACCGCTATTAGGAAATGGCTATAAATACACCATTCGAAGGCATTTTGAAGGATCTTTTGGGCTCTAACTCCTCACAGCTTCCACCATTGTTCTAAGCAAGGCCATTGCTCAACATAAAAGTCGATCTCCACAATATAACACAAGGATTTCGTGTATAATCTTCGTATTTTTTACTCTCTTCATTGTAAATACGAGGATTTCGTGTATAAACTGAGAGAATTGTACTTGTTACATCTTTGGATTTAAGAAGAGATAAAGCGGACGTAGGCTTGGTTTGAGCCGAACCACTATAAAAACTTCATGTGTCTCCTGTTATTTACTGCTTTTCTGCATTTATTCTCTACGATCCATGATTGTGAGGATTTCACACCGCATTTGGGTGTTAGGCCCAAATTTTGGTCTAACAATAAGGTTTACCTAGTTTATTTAATTCCGTCTTTAAATTTATCTAGAAATCGTAGATTTGAATACATTTTCTTATTACACTAAAAGGATCAAATTTACTCCAATACACACAATTCCTTATAAATCACAAATTCCTTATTTCTCATTTTAAATTATTATATGAGTTAGACTCTTAAGATAGTGTAACAACCTGGAAAATCAGAATTAATTTAATTTT